>PVKM010026525.1:0-19287 GCA_004027735.1 Carollia perspicillata | reverse complement strand
CCCTTTAACATTTGTTGCAACACTGCTTTGATACTAACAAACTCTTCAATCTTTTTCTTGTCTGGGATGCTCTTTATTTCTACTTCAATTTTAAATGATGTCTTTGCTGGATAAAGTAGCCTTGGGTGTAAGTCCTTGCTTTTCATCACCTTGAATATTTCATGCCAATTACTTCTGTCCTGAAATGTTTCTATTGAGAAATCAGATGACAGTCTAATGGGAGCTCCCTTGTAGGTAACTAACTGCTTATTTTTCTTGTAGCTTTTATGATTTTCTCCTTGTCTTTACATTTTGTTATTTAATTATAATGTGTCTTGGTGTGGGCCTCTTTGAGTCCATCTTGTTTTAGACTTTTTGCTTCCTGGACTTGGTGTGTCTTTTACCTTCACTAGGTTAGGGTAGTTTTGGTTATTACATATTTAAATAGATTCTTGATCCCTTGCTCACCCTCTTCTTTTTCTGATATTCCCATTATGTGGATGTTATTACACTTCATGTTGCCCCAAAGATTTCTTAAATTATTTTTTTTACTGCTTTGCTTGGGGCTTTTTTTCTTGTCTTCCAAATTGCTAATTTGATCCTCTGCTTCCTCTAACCTACCAGTTATTTCTTCTTGTGTATTATTTATTTCAGGTATTAAGGTTGTTTTTTATGGTTTTTATGTCTTTATGCTGTTCAGCATCCTTGTAATCATTACTCCAAATTCTCTATCTGAGAAATTGCTTGCCTCTCTTTCATTTAGTTCTACTTCTGGAAAATTCTCTTGTTCTTTCATTTGGAGCCTGTTTCTTTGTCTTCCCATTCTGGCTGCCTCTTTTTGATTGTTTCTGTGTATTAAGTAGATCTGCAAAGACTCTGGTGCAGAATTATGTCAGATGCTGCCTGTGACTGGTTCTGGACACCCTTTTTGGAGCTGTCAGTTATCCACAGGTTGTGGCTCCTTCTGCTGGATTTGTATGTGAGCCAATAGAACCAAGGCTGTCCTTTACCAGCACCTACCTGGGGGTAGGTCAGCTAATGTCTGAAAGCTTCCAGAGATCTGCCTTCTGTTATACTTTATCAGTGACAGTGTCTCCTGCTGTACTTAACAATCTGGCTTAAACTCCACAGCCTGGAACAAAAGGGATTCCTGAGGGTGAGGTTCTTGCTTCCCTTCAGGCTGATGCAGCTTGGAAGGGAGGGCTTAGCCAGAGAAAGATGGCTTCTGCAGCACAGGGATGCTTGCTGAAACTGAGCTCCTTCCCTTTCTCCCCTGAGCCACCAACCCCATACTGTCCTCTGTGGGTTTAGTCCCCTGTGCGCTTCCTCTACCAGAGCCCAGGGTAAGTGGCTACAAATGAAATATTGTGTGTTGGTCCTTTAAGAGGCTGTCTGCATCTGTAGCTATCTCTCCCTGGTGGAAAGAAACCCTGTGGCTTTTATAGCCAGATGTTACTTGGGTTCTTTTCCCAGTTCTGTTGCTCTAGGATTTGGAGGTCACTCTTCTCAGGGGGCTTCCAAGCCTGGAGCAGTTCACCTGGGGGGTGAATGATCCCTCCAGAACTTCAGCTGCTACCTGTGGGAGCCCAGGCAGTCCTCACACTCCTCCACACTCTGTACCAGTCTTGATGTGGTAGAGTGGTTTCTTCTGTAAGTCCTTGGTTTAAGGCTTCTCTCTAGCTAGTGTTCAGTTTGGTATTCAAGATTATTTTTCTATAATTTAGGTGTAATTCCAGTTTGGTCCTGGGAGGAAGTTAGTGTAGCTTCTTCCTATGGTGCCACCATCTTTGATCCCCCAAAATATTTACATTATCTGATAAAGTAGCAGACCTGTACATTATATCTTAGATTTCACTGCTGTCTTATTATTTTGATGTTCTCCTTTCTTAATCAACCATTACATATTGGTTGTAGTAAGGTGGTCATAAATGATTGTTTAATCACTAGAAAAATATTTCCTCATTGAAATTCACTCAGATATTAACATCTAGGCAAATTTTTATTTTCAGAAGGTATCTATACTCATACAGTTATACTATCTGACTTAGAAATGTTTTGAAGGAAATGTAAGACATTATCTTTGAAGATACTACTGCTTACCCCTACTTACCCTGCAAGCTATCTCTTATCCTAAAGGAAGAAAGAGAAAAAAGAGAAACCTGAGTTGTGAGTTCAGATTTAGCACAGCAAGTGTTTAAGAAAGGACCCTGTTACCATGACAAATAAGACATGGATTTTAATTGAAAAACCTTCAACATATGGGACTTACAAAATTCTAGCATCCCTATTGTCTTAATACAGAATTGTTTTTGTCAAGTTAAAAAATATTGTGACAACCCCTGTGAAAATTAATGTTAGATGTTTCTATTATATTGCTTTCAAGTTATTTAACTAAAATTGTGCCCAAAGAATATACTTTTATAGATCTGTCATATAGATAGTTACGCATTTGTTTTGACATTAAACATTACTTTTCTAATCAGTACTAGATCTGTTCCTAAGTGGTAAATAAAATGGTAAATACTCTAATATATGGGGAGTTTTTGACAATAGAAAATGTCCTGCCACTTTTTAGATTCCTTTGCCTTAAATGCTTTCCAACTCCAGTGGAGGAAAGCTGTTAAGCTTTAAGTGCTCTGTCATATTTGCAGGCTTTTATAGCAGAAAAGAACAGCAGTGAGCAATGATGATGGAAACGATGGCAAATAGACTTAAAACATCATAAAGCACAGACGATTGTGTGTAATGCCTTGAATTGAATTCTTTTTGAATGAAATGATCAGCCATATGTGCTACCCTTATGGACCCCGCAAGAAGAGGAGAAGAAATGTGTCCTAATGCTAACTGTGCATGAAATTGCAGTGTTAGAAGATATTGACCAGATGTTTCAATCTCAACAAATAGCTTGTTATGTTACTGAGGGAAAATATCTTTGCAGCTTTGATCACATACACCTTGAAGGAAGGGGTAATTTAATAGAGGCTGTCATAGTTCATCATTGTCAATAAATTTTGCTTTATATTTTTGATGTTGCTGTCTATAGGCAGATGTTTACTGTCTTTAAGGGATTTTGCTTTTTATAATGTGTATGCTAAAAATAGTAAAGGGGGAAGATTCTTAAATTTTTTCTTGCTCTTCGGTAATTAGTTGGCATGTTTGTAGAATTTCTGGGCAAGTGCATCTGAGTGACATTCTTCTAAAGACCCACTGTATTTTGTCTCTGAAGATATTTTACTCTCTTCAACTTTCTGTCTCAGTTTTAATTGGCCACAATAAACTTATATGGTGATTTTTAAAATTTTATATATAATATATTCTTCTATTTTTTATTGCTTGGATCTCTTGTAAGTGATGGATCTGTTAGCAAAGCACTATAATTTCCTGACTTTTATAATTGAGGACAATGATAGCAGAGAGATGAAATTACTTATACATGGCCACACGGTTATTCTTTTCCAAGTCAGCTGTGTGTCTGAGGTCTAATGACACTCCTTCCTGTATGATCTACCCTCCTTTCTTCCCTCACCTGTGAAATTGATTCAGTAAGTATCTATCCTAGGCTAAGTGGTTCAGATTTACTGGGGTAATGTAGTGACTAAGTGGCTTGCATATGCCCAACATATAATAAGTACATACTAATTTAGCTCCTAATTATATCGTTGTTTCTAATGCATCTTCAGGCAGTTATAGAGTTTTTTGGCAAACCTTTGGTTTATATTGATTTTTACCATGATTTTTCTCAAATTATTGGGGGAATGTCTGGAGTACAATGGGAAAATGATGAAATAACTTTAGAAGTGATTTTGGGAGGCTTATGGTTAAGATGATGGCGTAGATATACATGCTTTGCCTTCTTGTGCAACCACAGAGAGAATTACAAACTTCAAAACAAGTAACACTCAGAACTGTCAGAATATCGAACTGATTAGAGTCTGACAGTCCAGGATTTAAAGGAGCCAAATTCATCCAGACCTGAAGGAGGGGCGGTGCCAAGGAGATGGGTAGAGAGGCGAGGAGATGCGGTATAGTGCTGAGAGGAGGTGGTTGCAGTGATGGACCAGGCAGTCCTTTGTTCATGTATGGTGCATAAAAATTGGGAGAGATACCTCGGGAACTAGTGATCCTAGCCCCAGGCCAGACTGCACAGCCCAGGATTTCAGCACCAGGAAGATAAACCCCATAACTTCTGGCTGTAAAAACCAGTGGAGTTGGGGCAGCAAAGGAAACAGCACAATTTTCATGAAACTCTGCTTAAAGGACTTGCACCACCTTAGAACATACACAAATCCAGGACTCTGAGATTCACCACCAGGGCAATAGCTGAAAGGGCCCCAGTTGCATATGGGGAGTAAGTGAAGTAACTGGAAATGGGGCAAGTACTGGGCAAATCTCCAGAAGGCAGGCAGAGAAATTGTCATCACTATAAACCCTTCCCCCACACAGAGCCAGAAGTGGTGAAGTGGGTTGTCCCGCCTTGGTGATTACCTAAGGCCCCAACACACACAATTTACAGGTGCATTTTGTACAATAGGCCATGCTACTAAGATAGGAAGTCAAAGCATCTCTACCCAATAAACCAAAGCAAACACAGGGAGGCTGCCAAATTGAGGAGGCAAAGAAATATGGTCAATATGAAAGAATAGAACAAAACCTCAGACAAAGAACTAAACGAAACTGAGATAACTAACCTATCAGATGCAGAGTTTGAAACACTGGTGATGAGGACGCTCAAAGAACTCACTGAGGATGGCAACAGCATAAAGGAAGAAATGAAGGGTACACTAAGTGAAATAAAGAAAAATCTACAGAGAACTAACAGTGTGGGGCATGAAGCCAAGACTCAAATCAACAGTTTGCAATACCAGGAAGAAAAAGGCATTCGATCAGAACAGCAAAAAGAAAAAAAATTATAAAAAGGAGGATAGCATAAGAAGACTCTAGGACATCTCCAAACATGCAAACATCCAAACCATAGGGATGGGATGCCAGAAAGAGAAGAGGAAGAGCAAGAAAATGAAAGCTTATTTGAAAAAATAATGAAAGAAAACTTCCCTAATTTGGTGAAGGAAACAGACATACAAGTCCAGGAAGCACAGAGAGTCCCAAACAAGTTGAACCTAAAGAGGAACATACCAACACACATCATAATTAAAATGCCAAAGGTTAAAGGTAAAGAGAATTTCAAAAGCAGCAAGAGAAAAGCAAAGTTATTGCAGAGGAGTTCTCATAAGACTGTTAGCTGATTTCTCAAAAGTAACTTTGCAGGCAAGAAGGGACTGGCAAGAAGTTTTCAAAGTGATGTGAAGCAAGGATCTACACCCTAGAGTACTCTATCCAGAAGTTATCATTTAGAATTGAAGGGCAAATGAAGTGCTTCCCAGAGAATGTAAAGCTAAAGGAGTTCATCATCACCAAGCCATTATTACATGAAATAAAATTCCTTATCGTATGTATGATTCTGTTTCTGTTCTGCTTGTTTTTTTAGTTTGTTTTTTTATTCAATTGTTGATAGTTGTGAATTTATTGACATTTTAATGTCCATAGTTTTGATTCTCTTTTTCCTATATAATTTCCTTTAACATTTCATATAATAGTGGTTTGGTGATGATGAACTCTTTTAGCTTTACTTTGGGAAGCACTTTACCTGCCCTTCCATTTTAAATGATACCTTTGCTAGATAGAGTAATCTAAGTTGTTGGTCCTTCCTTTTTACTACATGAATACTTCTTGCTTTTCCCTTCGAGCCTGCAAAGTTTCTTTTGAGAAATCAGCTGACAGTCTTATGGGAATTCCTCTGCAATAACTCTGCTTTTCTCTTGCTGCTTTTGAGATTCTCTCTTTACCTTTAACCTTTGGCATTTTAATTATGATGTGTGTTGGTATGTTCCTCTTTAGGTTCAACTTGTTTGGGACGCTCTGTGCTTCCTGGACTTGTATGTCTGTTTCCTTCACTAAATTAGGAAGTTTTCTTTCATTATTTTTTCAAATAAGCTTTCATTTTCTTGCTCTTCCTCTTCTCTTTCTGGCATCCCATCCCTGTGGTTCAGATGTTTGCGTGTTTGGAGATGTCCTAGAGTCTTCTTATACTATCCTCATTTTTCTAATTTTTTTTTTCCCTTTTGCTGTTCTGATTGAATGCTTTTTTCTTCTTGGTATTGCAAACTGTTAATTTGATTCTTGGCTTCATTCCCCCCACTGCTGGTTCTCTGTAGATTTTTCTTTATTGCACTTAGTGTAATCATCATTTCTGCCTGGGTCTTTTTTATGCTCTTGAGATACCCAATTAGTTCTTTGAATATCCTGATCACCAGTGTTTTTACTCTGCATATGATAGGTTGGTTATCTTTTTTCCATTTAGTTCTTTCTGGCATTTTGTTTTTTCTTCATTTAGGCTGTGTTTCTTTGCCTCCTCATTTTGGCTGCCTCCCAGTGTTTGTTTCTGTTTATTCGGTAGAGCTGCTTGGACTCCCTGTTTCAGTACAGTGGTTTATTGTAGAAAAGAGCACCTGTATGTTGTGTGGGGCAGAGCCTCAGGTAATCGCTGGGTGGGTCAACCCTTGTTACTGCCCTGTGGCTCTGTGTGAGGGATGGTTTAGAGAGGGGACAGTGCCACTACCTGGCCTCTGGCGTTTTGCTTGGGAGGAAACTGTATCCCAGCACTTGCCTTATTGCCAGTCTCTTCACATCCTCCACGTATGCCACTGGTGCCATTCCTGCCACTTCCCTTGTGCTGAATCCCAAACGGGACTAGTCCACATAAGTCCCAAGTCCCTTGCAGACCTTTTACGTGGAGTCTCCTGAAAGTCCTACAGTTTGTTCCGCTGCCCCAACTCCCATTGATTTTTCCTGTCAGAAGTTATGGGGACTTATCTTCCTGGTGCTGGAACCTGGGACTGGATTTC
Organism: Carollia perspicillata; assembly: GCA_004027735.1. Lineage (NCBI taxonomy): Eukaryota > Metazoa > Chordata > Mammalia > Chiroptera > Phyllostomidae > Carollia > Carollia perspicillata. Next base: position 12,406 of record PVKM010026525.1, on the reverse strand, counting down.
CTTGTATGGAGAAATCCCCCCCAATTTTTATCTGCAATACATGAATGTGGAACAGCCTGTTCTGTGCCTCTACACCTCTCCATGCATTTCCACGTCTCCGTCCCTCCTATCCATCTGGATAATTGTGGCTTCTTGAACTCCTCGGTGAACTTCCATACAGCTTGATATTCTGATGTTTCTGGGCGATACTTTGTTTTGTAGTTTAGGTATAATTTTTGCTGCAGTTTTGCAAGGAGGCAAAGCATGTTTACATATGACTCCATCTTGACCAGAAGTTCTTATTACTAGTGGTATATTATTAATGACATCTCCATGTGAAATATATTCACTGTGCATTTATTGTGTGTTTTAGAAAATACTGTATATTTAGAAAACAGATTTAAGGAAAAGATTATGGCATTTTGACATGTTTCTTATTCACCTTCATTCATTCCGTTTATGAGGTACCAAAATCCTATTTGGAATACTGAATTTACTTTCAATCCTCTAATTCCAGTGGCCTTCTTTTTTCTTCATCTCTTTGTTATCCTTCTTCCTCTGAAAATTAACTATCTCATGCAAGACCCTCCATGTTTCTTAATTTCTTCAAGTTTCAACATGGACACAGTTCTGCATATTTTCTTTAGGAAATTATCCTTGGCCACTCCCCAAAGTCTACCATATGTGCTACCCTCATGTACTGATACATATTTCACACACACACGCACACCGCCCTGTTAGATTAGATCCAGAAAAACTTTGTAGGGTGAGAAGAGCAGGTAGGTAATCCTTGGATCCAGGCCTGTGAAACAGTAGAAAATCAGAAGAAAAGGAGCCTACAAAAGAAATAGAGAAATGATGCTTTATTTATTTATTTTTTACTGAATACTCTCCAAAAAATGGTAGGTAATCAAAAAATATTTATACAATGAGTTAAATGAAGTTATACTAAAAATTATTTTGTATCTCAGTGACCTGTTATTATAATCATCATCAGTACTCTTTAATAGGCACTTTGCTTACATTATCTTCTTCAATTCTCATAATAATTGTACAAGAAATATAATCTCTGATAGAGTGTGTAATTTACCATCAGAGGACTAAATGAACTTTATGTATCTGAGTTGAAAGTTTATCTTTTGTTCTACTAGTCCAATGTTTCTCAAAATTCCTTCTGAAAAGATGTTAATAGGTATTTAACAATATAAACAACAAAAGAACCATTGTTGGGATAGTAATAGGATTATTGGGAATCAATTTTTATTATAGGATGCTGGCAAACAGGAGAAATGGAGCAGTTCTGGCAGGAGAAAAGCATAACATACTAGTTATTGAGTGAAAATGGATACTTAATATTTAGAACAATTTTTTTTGTTTCATCTGCCTCACTTGTTAATATAGCAGTCCTCTGAGAGAACCAATCCTTTAAGGCACGGGTGTCAAAGTGATTTTCACTGGGGCTTCGTGGTTGCCTTCAAAGGGCCAAATGTAATTTTAGGACTATAAATGTAACTATTCCTTAACTAGGGACAAGGAGCTCTACATTTGACCCTTTAAAGGCAACCATGAGGCTGATGTGGCAATTCCCCACCAGTGAAAATGAGTTTGACACCCCTGCTTTAAGCTATGCGATACGTGTTGTTTTCCTAACCAACTACTTCACTTTTGATTTCTTCACAACCCTCTGCAGTCTGTTGCTGTAGTTACCCAGATTTTACATTTAATTTCTTTCGGTTGTGCTTTAGTTTTCTGGAAACGCCTCATTGGGTTTTCTGACAGAAAATTTCTTGTGTTTGGCTTATCTTGCTGTTAATTTAGTATCTAGTTACTATTCTTCATCATTCCATTATGAATTAAAGTATATAGCATTGCTTTAGAAGTGACTGGCTGTTTAGCATCACTGTCAATTACATTGTTCTAAATACTGCATTTAGGTGACAAAGAGGAATTTCATCTGGAAGTGAAAGTTAATATTAATAGAAATCTTTCGTATGTTTTTAAAGACTCTTGATGTGAAGCTTACTATGTCATCTAGCCTCCATTTAAGTTGAGTTATAAATTTTCTCTTCCTGGTTCCTTAATGAGGCATCATCTCTTATCATCTGATGCCTCTGCTCCAAGTCCCTCATTTGCACTCTTGCTGAATGCCGCCTAAACTCTTCCAGTGGCATTTAATGATCCAGCCTAGATCTGCTATCACATTAGTCTCTTCCCTCCCACGTTGTGCTCTGTCATTACACTCCTAATAGTCCCTTATTTCTCTTTTTCATTGTTTTTGTTAACACTATACTCCTTTATTTCCCATCTGTGTGGTAACACCCCTTGGGTGCTTTAGCGAACCCACATTGAGTCTGCAGGTTATTTAAAATTTCCTAGGCAAACATGACATAGATTAGGTACAGCATGAACCACTAGCTCCAGATTCTTTCGTTTTAACATTACATTGCTACTTTCCCTTTGGTGGTATCATATACTTTGAAAAGCTGGGTTTTTTGGTGGTTTCTGTGGTGAAAAACAAGTATTACGCAAAAATCAATGTGACACAAGAAATGATTCCAAGTTTTGAGAATTTTACAGGGCACAGCAGGCCCTCAGTTATTAGGAAATAAATACTTATTAAGTTGTTTGGAACTAAGTACTTAATAAATAGAATTTCTGTCACCTTAGGAAAACCAGGATAAAATTTCCAAGACAGGAAAGGAGGCATGTGGTCTGTGCTGTACCTTTACTTCCAGCTCATAGCCTTTTTTGAAAATTACACCCATCCTTCAAATACAAGTTGATGATGTCACCCATCTCGGGAAGCCTTTTCTGGTCCGCCCCCCCCCCCCCACCAGGTATAATGAATCTCCCTCCTCCATGCTTTCTGGTGGCATTCTGCCTTTCTTTTGCTTTTAAAATTGAATTCAACTGTTTTTCAACAATATATTTATGTATTTATTTAAAGTTACCAATTATAGCTGTGGTTTTCTTGTTCTACACCTAGGTGTAGTTACTTATAGTATAAAATTGACCCTACTATAATAATAGGTATCATTTAATGAACTAAAGTGCATTTCTTTTTAGTCTATTTCAAATTCTGAAAACATGCTTCCAAGATCATCAGTTGTATTATTAACATTATATTTTTAAAAATTGGGATTTAGCCATGTTGGTTTCTATTAACACTGACATACCTCTTAAGCTTTAGCTATTCTAGTTCATTTTCCTTTTACTGCTGATTATACAATCAGCTTTTCTGTATCTTCAAAAATCCTATTTAGGTTTTGAATAAGGTTGCAGTGACTCTATGAATCTTCTTGGGGAGAATTTCTATCTTAAGAAAATTGAATTTTCTAATTTATACACATAGTATAGATTTATATAGTTTTTTGTTTTTTCTAGCAAACTTCTGTAGTATTTTATGTATAGGTCTTGGGCATATTTTCATATATTTTAAGTATATTTTATTGATTATGCTATTTCAGTTGTCTCATTTTTTTCTCCCCTTCTCCCCCTCTGCTCTGCACCTTCCTTCCCTGACCATTCGCTATCACTGCCGTGACAGTACCCTCCCCCCTTAGCTCATGTCCATGGGTCACACATCCATGTTCTTAGGCTTCCTCTTTTCCTATACTATTCTTGACCTCCTCCTGTCTATTTTGTGCCTACCATTTATGCTTCTTGTTCCCTGTACCTTTTCCCACATACTCCACCCTCCCTGCTGATAGCCCTTCTTGTGATCTCCTTTTGTGTCATTCTGTTCCTGTTTTAGTTGTTTGCTTAGTTTTTATTTTTTTAGGTTCAGTTGCTGATAGTTGTGAGTTTGTTGTCATTTTACTGTTCATATTTTTGATCATCTTCTTTTTCTTAGATCAAATCTCTTTAACATTTCATATAATAAGGGCTTGGTGATGGTGAACTCCTTTAACTTGACCTTATCGGGAAGCACTTTATCTGCCCTTCCATTCTAAATGATAGCTTTATATTTATCCCAGTATGTTTCATTTTTTGATGCTGTTGTAAATGACATTATTTTCTTAATTTTAATTTTCAACTGTTCCTTGATAGTGTATATAATTACATTAAATTTGTATACATTGATCTTGAATCCCGAGACTGATAAAGTCACTGTGTAATCCTAGAGCATTTATGCAGATTCTTTCATATATTCCTTAAACATACACAGGTTGGTATCCTGACAAAGCCTCAAGAGTGACTCTGTATGGATTTCAGCTCATTCCACTGTGAGACTCTTTTTCACAATTTCTTTTCTTCTGACTCTTCTTGAATATTTTATTTCTGTCCCTAATTTCAGCGAGAATGTCAGGCTCTGTTTGGCTTCTTCCTCCCTGCACTGTAGTCTGGAAATTGCCTGCTGGCAGAGAACCTGCATGATGTCAGGGCTCACCTTGTTTTCTGTCAGAGATTACAGTCCTGCACTGTCCAGTGTTAGAAAATTATGCAGTTGTTTCCTTTTAGTTTTGTTTTCTAGTTATTCACAACACAAGGATAATTCTGGACCCTTTCACTCCCTCAGGGCTAGAGTAGAAGTGAAAGGCAGGTGTTCAAGGATGCACTATACACATATAAACAAAGAGGCTGGGCAATTTGTTTTAGGTAAAAGAAGAAACATAATCAGAGGTTTTGAACAAGGTTGAATCGCTTACCTGGAGAATCTGAAAATTTTGTGTTTGTGTCTTTGCATTAGGGCCACTGTCATTCTCCTCTAGTAGACACGCATTAAATGTTTATTGGTTGGATGTCAGAATGGTAGGAAGCAGACTGGTTAGGTGTTAGTTAACACATTGTGTTTGAGATAATGTTAGAGATGTGCTACAATTTTAACAGAACTACTAACATTAATTTATAAACTTTCAAATAATTGATTTTTAATCCATTTCAACTTTCTTGTTTATAACATCTTTACTTACTCAGGTAGATTATTAAGTGCTTTGAAGCAGTGAGCATGGCTTCTGTTTCTTGTGTGTCTACTTTGGCTTAGTAAACTCTTAATTTTAAATTTAATACTGATTTTTGAGTGGAAATCACTGATCAAATGTGAAGGTCTCACATTTTGTCAGTGTCCTAAATATGCAGATGACTAAAATAGCCAGAGTGTTAGCCAGTTTCTTGTGATGAAATATTTAACAATCAAATTATATGCAACAAACCTGCTGAATATTTTCATTATTTGTTCATTTTTGTCTTGCGGGTTTAAGTAATATTTATAATGAAAGCATTTTAATTCATTAAATTCCTGATTATGGAAGTTTTATAAATCAGAAATAGGCCTGCTAGTGAGTTGATACAGCCCCTTTTCAGACTATAATTTGAATATGTAAATTTTATTATAATTAGGCTGAATTATATTATAATGACTTCACTTTCACTGAATGACATTTTCTATTATCTTGATGGCATATAGTTATTTAAATAATCGTACTAAAATTTGCTATTGTCTTTTTTTTGTATTTTCCTACATAAAACAGACATGGTTGATCACTTAACCAAGCTTTATACATGAATAAAATTAATGTATAGAACAACACATATTCTCAGCTGTTGTATTTATACTTTCTCTAAGTCTGGTTTAAAGTATTTAAAATTTATTAGCCATTGATATAGATGCATTTAAAAATATTAACTACTTCATGTGATTTACTCATTTTAAAAAATGGATTGAAAATATTTAAGATTGAATAGGTTAACTTAAAATATTGTTATTCTTTATACAGGATGATTGATTTACAGTATCTTTGGCCCACTCTTTAATTCTGAAAATTTTCTGTCTTAAAGAAAAGTAGCAAGAGTAGAAAAATGAACTTCTGTATATTCTTCACATAGATCTACCAATTATTAAAATTTCATCAATTTGTTTTCTCTTTCAAGAATATATATTCTTGAACCATTTTGAATTATTCATCCCTTTTTGAGAAATTTTGAATTGATACAGTTCTTTTTATATAATAGGCAGTATTCCAATTTCGATAATATTAGTAATATCCTTCTAGCTGTTTGATTTTATTCTTAACCTAGGATCCAGTAAGGCTTACATATTGCATGTATTTATCATATTTCTTTACTTTGATCTGTAACAATTCTTCCTCCCACCTTTTTTTGGAGGGAGGGAGCTCTTTCTAGGTATTTCCTTCCTTTAGGAAGACTCGCCAGTTGCTTAGAAAATGTGTCATGGTGTGGATTTATTTCTTTGTGTCCTCATCATTAGATTCAGGTTAAACATTTTTGGCATGAATACTACAGAAATGATACTGTGTATTTCTCATTGCATCACAGCACAAGACACATAATGTTAGTTTCTTGCCTTATTGATGATGCTAAATTAAACCATTTGTTTAAGACAGTATCCCTCAGATTTTTTGTTTGGAACCTTCTTCCCTTGCCCTGTTCCGTATCTTATTGCCCTTATACAGTGGAAGCATACTTATCAACAGCATCAACTTTATATTCATTTGCTCTATCCTACAATGCATGCAAAATAGTTTTACCAATAGCATTATCAACAGTAGACCTACTATTAAAGTTTAGGATTTTTTTGTTTTTGTTCCTTATATTAATTAGCATGTTTAAAAGCTATAATATGTTGATAAGTCATTTGTATTTTCTCTGTGTAGTCATAATTTGATATTTTCTTTGATTTTTAAATTTCTGTTATATTGAACTTTATCATTTGTTTTTTCTATTTGAATTTGAAATTTAAGTTTTAAATTGAATTTCATTTGTGAAAATATGTACTTTTAATATTTCAAAAGTCAAGCTTGTGCCCCGGCCAGGTGGCTTAGTTGGAGTATGGTCCTATACACCAGAAGGTTGGGGGTTCAGTTTTCAGTCAGGCACACAACTGAGGTTGTGGTTTCTGTCCCCAGTTGGGGTACGAATGTGGGGGTTGCAGTGGCTGGAGATTTCATTGGAGAGAGCCATGGGGTCCTAGAATGTACACAAGTCCACCCACCCTGGAATCAGCACCAGAAGGGGCCAATTTGCTTGTGGGCAGCAGGGGCAGTGACTGAAAGCCAGCTAAGAGCTGAGTAAGCACCATTGTTCCTCTCTGACCTCTCCCTACATATAGCGCCACAATGTAGCAAAGTGGGTTGCTGCACCCTGACTAATAGCTAAGCCTCCACCCCTTACAATGTAACAGGCGCACAGACACACAAAAAATGGTTCAAATGAAAGAACAGATCAAAACTCCAGGGAAAAAAACTAAGCAATTAGAAGATAGCCAAGCCTATCAGATGCAGAATTCAAAACACTGGTAATCAAGATTCTCACAGAAATGATTGAGTACAGACACAAAATAGCAGAAGTGAAGGGTATGAAAAGTGAAATAAAGAAAAATATACCAGGAACCAACAGTGAAGGGAAGGAAACTGGGACTCACATCAATGATTTGGGAGAGAAGGAAGAAATAAACATTCAGCCAGAACAGAATGAAGAAACAAGAATTCAAAAATAATGAGGAGAGGCTTAGGAACCCGAATGTGAGTCACCAGTACTGTTAAATATTCAGTGGCCATAGTAAGAAACTAAAAAGAAACAAAACTAATTTAAAAGAAAATACCTGTGCATATGTTGTCTTACATTTGTAAACACTTATCTTCAGAAAAATCCCTAGAAGTAGGATTGCTAGATTGTCAGGTAGTTACTGTGTCTTCTTTGTTACAGTTTTCTGTGTTATCTTTTGTTTCTGTTATCATCCCTTTAACTTTCAGACATATCTGCATTTCTTTCATTCACCAAGTGTGTGAGAATGTGATATATTTCGTGTCTTTTGGCTTCATTTGTTGAGTATTTTTTTAAACTGTAAGTCTTAGAAACAAAATACATGATGGCTTTAGAATTGCTAATTGGAAACCTTAGCAATTTAAGCTAATTATGAAATGCAATGTTTCGTATCAGTGAAAAATATGCACTTTAGAAGAAATCCAGTTATTAATTTATTGCAAAGAAATTAATGTTATAAGACTAATGAAAGATGAGATGTTAAGATTAGAATTTTCAACATTTTATTTCTGTGTTTTTAAAATTTTATGACATTTATTGGGGTGACATTGATTAATAAGATTATATAGGTTTCAAGTGTACAGTTCTATAAGGCATCATCTGTATATTGGGTTCTGCATTCACCAGCCAAAGTCGTCTCCTTCCACCACCATGTGTCAGGCCCCTCTTTAACCTCCCTTCACCCCCTTTCCCTCTGGTAACCACCATTCTGTTGTCTGTGTCTGTGAGCTTTTGTTTTTTTGTCTTGTTTGTTGCTTTCTGTTCTATATCCCACATATGAGTGAAATCATATGGTTCTTGATGTTTTTGTCTGACTTATTTTGTTCAGTGTGATATTCTCAAGATCCATCCATGTTGTCATGAGTGGCATTATTTTATCTTTTCTTATGACTGAGAATTAAAAAAAATAATTTATTAGATTAAGTGTAGTTCAGCTTAATTTATGTATCAGTTACTACAAGTATGACAATAATAGTGACAACCACAGCTAATGCAAATCATTTACTATGTGGTGTGTATTAGGCTCAGTAATGCTTTTACCTTAACTTACATTGTTTAATTTAGTTCTCAACAACTTTATGAGGTGTATTTAAATTTTTTTTCATTTGCAGATGAGGAAAATGAAATGTAGAAATACTAAGTGACATGTTATGGCTCATGCAGCTAATAAGTGACAGAGCCAGGATTTGAACCCAGATAGTCTTCATTATAGATGCTGGGCTTTTAATGAATTACATGGCTATACTACTTCTATTGGTAATCACTATCACTTTTCTCTATTAAGTCCCATTGACCTGAGTTCTATTTGACTAGATTCTGAGTTCTTAACCAATGTGCTCTATTGCTCTTCCCAAAAGTAGTGTAATAAGATTTTATGTGGCTGTTATATCAAATTTGTTATCATAAGTGGTAATACAGGTTGGAAATTCCATTCGGAATAGCCACAGCTGCTAACGAGGTATCCCTTTTATGCCCCTGTCTATGGCAGAATACTGAATTATGGTGCACCATTTTCGGAATCACTGAAATTATTTATGTTTCTGTTTTTCAGTGGATGATTCAGAAGCCACAGAAAGCAGCCACATTTTTTGGATGCATTGGGATAGATAAATTTGGGGAGATCCTGAAGAGAAAAGCTGCTGAAGCCCATGTGGATGCTCACTACTACGAGCAGAATGAACAACCGACAGGAACTTGCGCTGCATGCATCACCGGTGGCAACAGGTCAGTGTAATCCCAGGGGAAGCCTATACTGACTGGTTATTTAAATACTGGTCAAGTCCAAATTCCAATCTCTATTTGCAATTTAGATTCATGTTTGTAATTGCTTTTAATATTAAGTAAGCTCTTTCTTATATCATTTTTCCTTTTTTAAAAATACTGCCTTCGTTGAGCCTGCTGTCGTCTTTATGAGGTAAAATGGAGTGAAATTTTTTAGATTATCTAGTCTAGAGTCTACAAGACATTTTACTCAATGTCTTGTAGCTAGTTTATTTTGCCAAACTGGGATTAGAAAGAAATATTCTCTTCACCATATGTTAAGATTGGAATATTAGAATACACACATACACATACATATTTATATGTATTTTTTAATATAAAACACTACATTACATCCAGTCTCATGTGAATTAGGTCATGTCAGGCATTTCTGGCAAATAGTCATTCATCCATATTAAACAACTTAAGTCATGAGTCAGCACTCAAGAAATAACTCTTTGACATGGCCAGGTGGTTCAGCTGGTTGGAGTATCATCCGTACACCAATAAAGTTGTGGGTTCAATACCCGGTCAGGGCACATACCTATGTTGCAGGGTTCAATCCCCAGTTGTGGCACATATGGGAGGCAACTGATCTGTGTTTCTCTCTCATATTTATGTTTCCCTCTCTTGCCTTTGCTCTTTCTCTCTAAAAATCAATAAACATATCATTGGGTTAGGATACAAAAAAGAAAAACAACCCATTGCATTTCTACACAATTTTACTTAATAAAAATTATTTTTTATGTGAACTTTGAATATGTCCTTCAGGGCCTTCCAGGCATTGGTTGTATTTGTCTTTTGCAATTGCATGGAGGTTTTCCTTCAGTACATTCATACATTGCTAACAGCATTATTACCATATTGCTCATCAGCATAGGCTTTTTTTTCCTGTGCAAGAGAAAAACAAAGTCTGTATTGTTAGAATCACCAAAGATGATCTTTTTTAGTGATTCACTAGAAATTTTATATTCCTGTCTCTCTTCTTTCCCCTCCTTTCTTATTTGCCACTTTTTTCCTTCTTTTCTTCCCTTCTCACTTTTCCTCTTTTTTAATTCCCCTTTCTTAACCTCTTTTATTTTTGCTTATTCTTTGACTTCCAGCAAATGTATCTTAAGAAAATTACACTATTCTAGGCAGTAGTAATTAAATAACTAAAATGTAACATTCAAAAATAGTATTAAACTCTTTCAAACCCTCTTGTGATTTTATTTATGTATGAAAGAATGTTGTGACTTTAAAGTTTAATAAATAAACCATCTATTGTTGAAACGTATTTGAAATATACTTACTTAGACCTTTCCCCTTTTTAGTTTTTGTAAAACCAACACCAGTATGCAGGTGCCAAGTTCTCCCATTAGGCAGATGTGGATCCAGTTTTGCCTCTGCCACTGCTCAGGCTAGAGTAAAATTGATAAATTATTTGTGTTGCTAAATTGCTATTTTAAAGAGCAGTTCTGTTGGTATTAGTTCTCCCAGATGTTAACAGCTTAATTTATATACTAATATTATCGTTATGATGATTAGTACTGTTCAAATAATATTGGATATCAGAAACTGGGAAACTCTCCCCTATGTAACTCATTATTCAAATTGTGGAACCTAACAGATTTGAATAAATTGTTTTAAATAGGGCTGGTAACTCTTACTACCACTTTGCAAACTCAGCAATCAAAGCGGTTAGATAATGAATACTATGTTTTTCTTAATCCAGGTTCTTATTCTCCAAACTCTGGACCAAATAATTTGGATAATAAAAACTCTTGTATTTTTCTTTTGGAAAAACTATGTAGTTTCCTATCAAAGAGTAGTTTTATTATCAAAATAGAGTTCAGTAGCTGATGCTGATACTGGTCAAAATGGGTTCATGTGGTATCATGAGGAAGGAATTTGAAAGGGCACACTTGTGAGAGAAGTTTAAGCATAGTGGCAAGATTTATTGGGGTGAAGGGAACTAATACACCCCCTGGAGTGCAGAAAGCAGGCAGGCTCTAGCAGCAGTTGCCCTGAGATCCCTGATAATTCTCCATATATTTTCTTGGTTTTTGGGAAGGCACAGGTTTTCTTTCAAACTGTCCAACCTGCTTCTTGGGGTGCTTATGCTGGGCCTTCCCCCTAACCAATCCCTTTTTTGAATCTTCCAGGGTTCCAATCTAATCCTTTTCCCAGGCTTCACCTGGCACCTTTATGTTGCCATTTTGGCTCTTACTACACATTCACCACAGTTCTGCTGTGTCATCTGGTTTCTACTGTTCATGCACTTACCCAGTCCTGGGTCATCCTGGCCTGTACTGCACATATCTTGCAAAGGAATTTCCAGCAAGAAGTGGACAAGAAGAATCAGCTGGGATTCTTCTTGCCCACCTCAGGGATTAGGTACCCTCACGGAGGATGCTAGTGACCCCTGTAAAGCCTGTGAATGCTGTGTCTTCCTGGTGAATCAGGTTTATTGTCCAATTCCACTACCTGGCAGATGAAGCATAATATCTGATTGAACTTCCTAGTTTATTAAGCTTTAAGTCTGATTCCATTTGCTCCCTTCCTTTATTAATAACTAATTAGCTACCTATGCTAATTCCACTGTTCTTTGCTTTTATTTATTTTCTTAAGATTTTATTTGTTTGTTTGTTTATTTATTTAGAGAAGGGAAGGGAGAGAAAAAGAGAGGGAGGGAAACATCAATTGGTTGCTTCTCATATGCACACCAACAGGGACCAGACAGGTGCTCTGAGTGGTAATTGAATTGACAGCCTTTCATTTTGCAGGACAACGAGCAACCAACTGTGCCACACCACTCTGGGCCATTTGTCTTTTATTTAGTAACTCTGTTTATCAAAATTTTGCTGAAGTCATAATTACTTAAATATATTTTTATAAATCAGGACTAATTATTCTGACTTCGTAATATAGTTATTTGCATATAAATATGTTGATGCATATTATTCTTATTTTCATTCATGTAATTGAACATAAACAGATGTATCCTCAGATGTAAATATGCTAATTAATTGACATATGGATAAAAAGAAAGATGTTTTGTAAGAGAATTGACTTACTCTTTTTTTTGCAATTAAAAGTTTTTTATTTATTTTATTTTATTTTAATATATTTTATTGGTTATGCCATTACATTTGTCCCATTCCCCCCTTCATTCCCCTCCACC
>PVKM010026524.1:0-19294 GCA_004027735.1 Carollia perspicillata | reverse complement strand
GGTACAGGAGAAGGTGCGGGAGATTGTCCGGCCAGACCCCAAGGCAGAGAGTGAAGTGGCCAACCTCCGCCTGGAGCTTGTGGAGCAGGAGCGCAAGTACAGGGGTGCCGAGGAACAGCTGAAGAGCTACCAGGGTGAGCTGGAGGCACTGAGGAGGCGGGGCCCCCAGGTGGAAGTCAAAGAAGTGACAAAGGAAGTCATTAAGTATAAGACTGACCCTGAGATGGAGAAAGAGCTCCAGAGGCTCCGGGAGGAGATTGTGGACAAGACCAGACTCATTGAAAGGTGTGATTTAGAGATCTACCAGCTGAAGCAAGAGATTCAGTCCCTGAAAGACACTAAACCCCAGGTACAGACCAAGGAGGTAGTCCAGGAGATCCTCCAGTTCCAGGAAGACCCCCAAACCAAAGAGGAAGTAGAGTCTTTGAGGGCCAGACTATCAGAGGAACAGAAAAAGCAAGTGGATCTGGAAAGGGAGAGGGCTTCCCAGCAGGAGAAAATCAAACAGAAGGAAGAGGAGCTTTCCCAGGTAAAAGAAAAGGTGGTCCAACAGGAGGTAGTCAGGTACGAGGAGGAGCCAGGCTTGCGAGCTGAGGTGGATGCCTTCACGGAGAGCATTGACGTGGAGCTCCGGCAGATCGACCACCTCCGTGGGGAGCTGCGGAGGCTACAGCGCAGGCGGGCGGAGCTGGAGCGCCAGCTGGAAGAGCTGGAGCGTGAGCGGCAGGCCCGCAGGGAGGCGGAGCTGGAGGTACAGCGCCTGAAGCAACGGCTTGCTGACCTGGAGAAGGAGGAGGGGGAAGCCCGAGAGAAAGTGACCCTCAAGCAGAAAGTGGTGCTGCAGCAGGACCCCCAGCAGGCCCGGGAGCACTCCCTGCTCAAACTCCAGCTGGAGGAAGAAAGGCACCGGCGGAAGGTCCTGGAGAGCGAGCTTGAGACCCTGAAGCAGCAGCTCCTCAACCTGGAGAAAATGGAAGTCAAGGAAAAGGTGGTCTTCTCAGAAAGCATCCAGGTGGAGAAAGGTGACACTGAACAAGAAATTCAGAAGCTTAAGAGCAGCCTGGAGGAGGAGAGCCGGGGCAAGAGGGAACTGGATGCGGAGGTGAGCCGGCTGGAAGCCAAGCTGTCAGAGCTGGAGTTCCACAACTCCAAGTCATCCAAAGAGCTGGACTTTCTTAGGGAAGAAAACCACAAACTACAGCTGGAACGGCAAAACCTGGAGCTGGAAACCCGAAGGCTGCAATCGGAAATTGAAATGGCAGCAATAGAAACACGAGACCTAAGAAACACAACCACAGTGGACTCTGGGACAAACCTCGACTCCAAACTGTGGTCCCTGGAGAGAGAACTGGAAGACCTCAAGAGACTCTCCAAAGACAAAGATCTTGAGATAGATGAACTGCAGAAGCGCCTGGGCTCCGTGGCCGTCAAGAGGGAGCAGAGGGAGAACCATCTGCGACGTTCCATCGTGGTCATCGACCCTGACACAGGCCGGGAGCTGTCCCCAGAGGAAGCCCATCGGGCTGGCCTCATAGACTGGAACATGTTTGTGAAACTCAGAAGTCAGGAGTGTGACTGGGAGGAAATATCAGTCAAGGGTCCCAATGGGGAGTCTTCTGTGATCCATGACAGGAAGTCTGGCAAGAAGTTCTCCATCGAAGAGGCCCTACAGAATGGAAGGCTGACCCCTGCGCAGTATGACCGCTATGTCAACAAGGATATGTCCATCCAAGAGCTCGCTGTCCTGGTTTCTGGACAGAAGTAGGCACAGCCTTGCCTTCAGTCTTCTTGGAAGCTGACACTGGCTTTCTCCTACCCTACAACCTCCCCCTAGTGTCTTCTCCCTGGCCCTGTGCAGGCTCCTTGTCCATGAGAAGCTGAGCATGCCACCCATGCCCTCTCTGCCAAACTACTCAGTGCAGCTCACGTACAAGAGGGATGGGCACTGGACGCACCATCATTCAACCCAGGTGAGAGACCTGCTTCGTCCTCCAATGATTCAAAATCACGAAGCCCTTCTTTTCTCTCCCCCTCTTCCTACATGCTCCCATCAACGGACCCTTTGTGTGACACCTGGAAGCAATCTGAATACTACTAAAGCACAAGACAACTGAGGCAGACAAGCCACACCATGCAGCACTGGCCTTCACACACCATATGGGGAAACTCTTTCCCCACACCCTTCCATTCATCAAAGGACTAGGCCCCTCGGGACTGCTGACCAGCACTTACACCCCTCCAAGAGTTTGGCTGACAGCCTACTTTCATCAAACTTCTACTGGTGAGACAGATCTGTGATCTGTGCCAGAGAAGATGCAAAGAAACCAGCACAGTGTTTGGCCTTCTGTTAGCCAGACTATCCCAGGAAAATGCACCATTAGAGACTGTTCTCTGGTTCTGAAATTAAAGTGATTTCATAGTGGACTGTGTTGCTGGTAGCCTTAGCTTCAGTGCCTTACAGATCTTGCTTATTCTCTAACTGGTACATAGGTGTACTGTATAGCTGATTTTTTACCAAACAAATTTCGGGTTCTCTGTATCTCTGTATTACATAAGAAAATGGAAAGCAATAGGGAACTCCACTTATAGCACAAAAATAAACACCTGGTGGCTTGACTCTAATTTCATGCTAACTGTGTTTCTTCCTCTTTTGCATGTGTGGTTTATTGCCCCTACTCCTTCTTGACCTTCAGCCAAAATGGATATTGTAGATATCCCGTGTAGATATTTACCAGTTCCAATCACAGTTCCTATTGGAGAATTATTAGCAAACATGGTAAAGAGAAAAGGAGAAACAATGTATTGGAAACCTTGAAACAATTTATTAAGTTGCTTTATACAAGATTAACAATTTCCACACCACCCCCTAACACCAACCCAGTGGCTGCACCAAAGCCACAGCCCCTTTCACACCTAAGAAACGGCTGCACCAAGGAAAGCCCTGCAGCACCGCAGCCCCCAGGCCCGGAGCCCGCTCTGCCTGTAGATCTGCCTTGCCATGGCTAAGTCATTCACTCTTTCATTACCACAAATAAAGCATAAACAAGAAAAAGAATCTCCCCATCAAAGAAACATTTCCCTGAGGCAAGAGGCATCACTAGATTCCTACAAATGAGGGTATTCTGCTCCAGCTGCACACTCAATGGTATGTGGGGAAGAGGGGGCACTGCAGGGGGGAACCCGGTGTCTCGGGCAGAAAAGGAGCTCAGGGGTGGTCTCCGCACTGCTCTGAGCTCAGCAATACAAATCTCTTCTTTGGCTCTTTTGCTACTTCCTAAGACTATCCTGTAAACAAACTGGAAATCCAAGTTGCAAAAAGTATATATAATAAAGGGATAAGGAACCCATGTAGCCCCATGTGAAACACATGTTGGTTCTTATGTAGTAAGTCTGAGCAGAGGCCTTGCTCCCCAGACACCAGGCAAACCTCAGCATGAAACATTGAGCACAGGACCCTGGGCGTCAGGAACTAAAAGAGCTGCCCGTGTCTCTACACAGCTATGCATTCTGAGGAGGGTATTTACTCTCAAAATATTTGAAATCACTTAGCTGGAGCAGTCAGTTCAGACTTGCCTTATGACACAGACCTTCACAGGGCAGGGAAATGCCCTAAAAGTCCTTGTGAAGCAGCCAGTGGTTAAATGGGAACACCGTAATGACTTGGGAGCTCCAGAGTTGTCTTCATCTATCTCTGACACTCTCCAAATCAGTGGTGCATCACCCTTAAGTCAGGCATGGTCCCACTGCCTGGAGATCCGTAGGACTTCAAGGCCTGTCTTATATGGCAGATGCTTCACAAAAGCCCATACCTGCAGCTCTGCCTGAGAATGATTTTTAAATAAAGGAAACTGGAATGTCTGTCTGTAACTTGGAACCCCTCATATCCTCAACCTCAAAGAGATAAAGGACGCCTTTGGGGCTCTGCAGCCCACCTGATGAACTCTGGAAAAAACAAACAGGGGCCCTGGCTGAATTGGGACCTAGGATTTAGAGTCCCAGGTGACCTTTAAGTCAGGACGGCACAGATTATGATGAGCAATAATAAAAACCTCAAATAAACTGGCTATGTCTTAAGTACAGACATCTTTAAAAAAGGTATTCATCTGAGATCCACTCAGAGGGCCAAGTGTACATGTGTCTAATTCTGCTCCACCATAAAGGCACTGGAATTATGTCTTCCATATGACATGCGAAAATATGACGTGCGAAGAACAGTCCCATTCTATCCAATGCATTTAATGGTAATGATGAAAACTGAGCTAAAAATAAGTGTCTTTAAAAATCCTATCACAATTGTAGAATCTACAAAGGTCTTTTCTCTGAAAGAGCTTCATTGTCATATTTAGAGGATAAACTGGCCCCCATGATGAGCACACACTAGGTGTTCTGAATAATTTTCAAAGAGACAAGGTAAGTCTCCCAGCTGTAGCATTAGCTTGGATTTTTGTCCAATGAGCACACAGCCTGAGGATGGGATGGACAACATGACATCCAGGGATCCTAGTGTGACCAAAAGGAGACCCTGACCAGTAGGGTGCCATGAGGTACTCTGACCAATGCCAGGGAATTGGGCAGATTTACAACACAGGCGTGCCAACTGCTCAGTCCTGCCACCAGAGCTCCATACATGACCCAGTACACTCCCCAACCTAGAGCTGCCCCTCCAACGATTGTCCACAACAAAGCCACAAGGCCCAGATCACCAGGCCAGTCAGTATCTCTGGAGAAGCACGATGCTGTTCCCCTAACTGAAGGCACGTCACAAGTGCCAAGAGACGTTCCACTTAGCACTCACGCCTTCTCCAGAAGAAAACCAATCGGCAGAAAGAGCACACTGATTATCCAGTTTCAGAGACCTACTAGTTCAGCTTCCCGCCTTTCCTCTGAAGAGGTCACAATTTCCGTGGAACACTGGGCCCTTTCCCATGAAGCTGAGAAGCATCTGGAAAAGAATAAGCAAAAACAACATAAATCTTTCAGATCTCTGGTTCCCTTAAGGCAGCAGTAACCAAACCTCAAGGAGATCACCTTAAATAGCAAGAACGTCTGTACATTGAGTATTCTGAGGTTCAAACGAGCCAAAAACACTTGAATAAGGTGATTTGAGTATGCTGTTACTTGTAGCAGCCTGCAGCCTGCCTGACCCTCTGCACCATGAAGACGGCTGCTCACTGAGTGCTGTGCTCACAGACAGCACCTCTGCTATGCAATGCGGGCCTACAACTATATAGCCAAGAACTTGGCTACAACTACCCTCCTGTGGCAATTTGGTCTTCCATGATGACATTTGACAGTCATACTGAACTCAAGGAGCAATCAGCATTCTCACCATCGAATGACTCTGTTTCTATAAAGACAAGTTCAAAGGCACTAGCATTGTGAGTCCACATAGGAAACAAAGCAGAAACAAGTCAACAATTAAAATGCCCAGACAGCTTCTCATTACAACTACTCATGGAATCCTACAGCCTGAAGACTGCTTAGAGGAGAGAAGAAGAACCTACTCAGTTAACCTGTTTTAGCAATAGATGCTTTTCTGATAGCCTCTTAATATCCAGAGGGAAAACAGGAAAGAAATGGTAAAGAAAGCACTTTTCTTTTTTGTGTTGAAAATACCACAGACTCGACAGTCATCTTTCCAATGGGTCTTTAATTATCGTTTCAGTTTGAAAGGGTGACATACCTGAAAGCAAGCAGAGGCAGTGCAATCTCTGAAAAACCACAAGCACCCTTCCAGGAAGCTCTGCAACCCCTACATTATAATCTCAGCTACAGCAGCAGCCACCAGTTTGCGTGAGTCCACTACATTTTACTGTTTCTCCAGTGGAAATGGAGTTAACTACTGACACAGGCTTCACTCTCAGTTCTTCTCTGAAAAGTAACAATTTCATATTGGAGATTTACAATCCACTCTTCAACCCAAATGGCCTCTGGCATTCACTACAAATGCATCAGCCTAAGGACATGGGGCCAGGGACCCAGAGCAAATCTGGAGGAGACAGACCAGAGCTCTCGATACAGCAGGTCTCAGGCGTGCCCAGCTGGATGATTCCCCATCTTACTCCCATCAGGTACCAGTCTGCCAGCCTGGCTCCAGGCTCAGCTTCCTGAACAATGGCTCTCCCTGACCAATGTGGCCCCTGGTCATTTCTGGAGCAGGTCTAAAGTAGTAATGCAACAGGCCAAAACCAAGATTCCGGAGGCTCTACACCAGCATTCCATAAGCTGTGTTCAAGAATCAGGTCCCAGAACAGGGTGAGGCCAGTCGCTGATGACAAAAGTGCCAGGTTCTCACAGCTATAAACCTAGGGCTCATAGAGGGTCCCTTTCTGAAAGCCACTGCTCTCACATAAGAAGAGCAGGAGGAAAAAAAAAGGAAACAATGCCCCAACTCCTGTTGTGCCCCCAACTGTCCTTTATATCTGAACTGAATTGGCAGCTGCTCTTCTCTTGGATACACACTTACATCAGAGGTAAAAAGTCGCTCCTGAAAACACTGCCACTGTGACCTCTCAATGTTACTTGGACTTCTCCTTTCATTTCAACCAAGTTTACAGAGCCTTCTGTTGGCTGGTATCACCTGGAAGGCGTAGCAACTGAATTTAAAGGCCTGTAGTGCCCCAAGTAGCCAACGGCTGAGAATTCCTCTGCCTCACACACAAGTCACCGTGACTTTCTCCATGATAACATGGGATAAGGTTGACCCAATGACAGGGAACCAGGGGAAATCACAAAGTGGAAGAAGCCTGTGTTGTTCTGAGTACCCACAGAGCCACAGCCTCAAATGACACACCAAGACAACACAGTGACAACGAGGTGAAGACACTGGAATCTTTAGCAGCAGACAAGGCATCTACCGGGTGGAGAGGGGAATGGCGCACAGTGCGCATAGCACTCTAACCACCTGGCAATTACCTGGCAGACTCTGCGGGACGTGGGTGGACACGGCAGCGTGTGGGAGAGGTGCTGCGTGGGGTGGGCTGGAGTGCAAACCAGCCAGGAGACCTGAGAGAAAACAGGAGGGGAGAAAAGAACAAAACACACACACTGAAGACAGGAACAGAAAGGCAGCCTCAGCGGTCCAGAGCCCAGATGGCCTACTGGCCAGCCCTGGGTAAAAGCCCCTGAAGAGGTGCTCGGCACGATCCCCAACAATGGTGCCCCATAGCCACACACCAGACACACACAGAAACCTGGTACACAACAACAGAACTTGCTGGTCACAGCAGAAGTGCTGGGGCACCTTCTGTGCCTCCAGCATGAGGAGAAGGGGACAAGCACTTACTGTGGCTGAGGCCATGATGAAACGTCCCAGGGGCAGGGCCCGTGACAATGGCATCCTTGGAGACCCCTGCTTTAGCAGAGGAGTCGGTGCTAAAGGAAAGCATATGGAGAGGAAATGGGGAAATGATCCCCAGGGAGTTAGAGTTCACGGCCCCAGGCAGCTTTGGGCTGCCTGTCTTGTAGGATGAGGAGAGCAGATTTAAGGGTGATGAACTGGTCAGCAGCACAGTCCCACTCGTTCCTTTCTGGGAAGTAAAAATAGAAAAGGGTCAGAGATTCAGCCTGTCCATGGCCTGCTCACAAACCAAACCTGTTAATGCACAGGACAGGGACATGGCACACAGATGTCGGCTGCCCCTTACACAAGCACCCTAGTCTGCATCCCCAAAGAAGAAAGACAAAAGTCTCTCAACTGTCCTGGTATGTCTCCCAGGACTCAGTGTTCATTTTATAAAGTAGGATATCAAATACGTTTGCATTACGCAGCAAAGAAAGGGAAGAATACCATATATAGACATCCACAAATGTAGGTGTATAGAAATATGTGTATATGTATATTTATACAAATAAAACACACACACATACATTTGTATTCATTGTAATAACACAAAGGTATTAATCTTTGTTTTTAGAAAGAAATATGTAAAAACCCTTGCTGGGTGACAGGAACATAGCAGAAGCAGGTGAGACCTTGCTGAACATACCTTTCTATAGTTTTATCTTTGCAACCACATAATCATTTTATATACTTAAAAATGAAGATACCCTCTCCTATTTCCCCAACCTGCATCCAAAATTCTGAAATTCCCACAGGCAACCCTCACCAACCAAGGGACTCCATCAGATGGCCTCTATATGAACTGCAGAGTCCTTCAAAACCCAATGAAGAGAACAACTTTCAGAAGTTACTCATCTTCCTATGGCATGAACATCTCCACATAATTAATTATCTGATAGGCAGTATTATTTTTATTGACTTGTCTGGACAGACAGACAGGTAGGAAACTATGAAAGGAAAGTTCTGTGTCTCTTTCCGTATCCCCCCCACCCCCTCAGATTCATGGCCTCCTTGCAAACACAGTGCTGACCAGTCCTCACCCTCCTGAGAAGTTTCAGGCTCTCTTGGGATTCTCGCCAACAGGAAAGATAAGACCGGAAAACAAGAAGTCCAGTCCTTCTGATTTCTGGGCTTACCGTTCCTACCACAACTTCAATGTCAGTTCTCACTGTCTGACCAGGGCAAGGCAGGTAGACTTGTCTGCAAGACCCAGAGGGGCAGCTGCTATACCCAGACACTCACTGGCAAGGAGGTAGAAGATGTCACGCTGCTAGCTGCACTGGGCTTTAGGGAGGAGGTCAGTAACTTGGCCACTCCCTGCGTCCCACCACTAGAATCTCCATTTGGACCACCAGGAGGGGCCACCAGGGTCAGCTTCTGGGAAACAGGTGGTTTTTTCACTGCAGAGCCTGGGACAGGTCGGCTGGCAGGCTGTCCTGTGGAGGGAGGCTGTGCACTGGGGAGCAGATTCCCAGAAGTGGAGCTCTGGACTGGTGTTCCTCCAGAGGAAGAAGTGCCAGAAGAAATCCCATGTTTAGAGACAGAGCCAGCAAAGGGGCTATTCTTGTAAGATGGCCCTGAAGAGCTGGCTGAGTGCTGTTTTGCTGGATGGCTCAGGGCAGCAGAGGACAAGGTTTGGGCCTTATGAGAACTGCTGCTGGAGGCTGGTGTGCCTCCTGATGAGGCTGGTGTGGAGGAATGGAAGTTCTGGCCTTTGGCTGCTGTCTTCACAAGCTGGAGGAGGGAACGATGACACTGTGGGGAGGAAGGCTTTGGGCCCTGGAGCTTATTGACAAATGGAGCTGGGGGTGTGAAACTCTTTTGCTGCTGACTGCCTGCATGAAAGACTCTTACTTGGGGGCTAGGCACGGGAGCTGCTGCCTGGGGTGCATGAGACGTCCGTGGCAAACCATGATGTTTTGCTTTGGACTGGTGCCCTTCTGGCAGGCCCTTGCTCAGGGAAGCCTGACAGGAAAGCTCTTTGTAGCCAGAACTCTCCGGTTTTTTCTCCTGAGAGGACTGCCCCAGTGCCAGAGCCTGTTCAGCCAGAAAATTGAGGGGTGACTGCAGAGAGCTAGAGGGTGGTGGGGCAGAAGGGCTAGCCTTCGGGAAGTTCCTTTTTTCTTCCGTACATAAAACACCTGCAACTTTTTCTGCAGGTGCTTTCGAGGCTGTAGGCAGTGTGAACTCGGAGCTCCCACTCGCTCTGCTGTTCAGCACAGTCAGTTCCTTGGACACAGCCTCCAAGGAGGAGGCTGAATTATGGATCATGTCTCCATCCAATGAGTCTTCCAGGTTGACAGAAGCAGGATTCGCAAGGTTGCCCAGTGCCTGGGATGGCAGCTCCCTGTTTGCAGCTCCAGTGCTCAGGCCTCCTCCCAGGTGTTCTGAAGGCAAAGCCAGAGGGCCGCCAATCTGGCTTGATGGGATGGAAACCTTTTTATCAGGCTTAGTAGATGATTCCTAAAGGAGAGCAGAAATGCTGATGTTTAGAAATGTCCAAAGATGCCAACGCTGGCCCTGTTGTGAGAATGCAAGCATGAGAACACCACAGGGTTCCAAAATTAGGCCCTCCTATACAATCACAAACAAGGGGAAAGAGTAGGTGACAGGCCTATGTGGACTTAAACATGTCCGGCTGGCTGGGGCTGGGCTTACCCAAGCATGCACTAGTGCTAAGTACACAGACAACCACAGGGAACCTCTTTTTTTTTCTGTTTCTGAAAAAATGCAAGACTTGAGCAGACACTCTCCCTATTAGCACTCATACTTCTCAGAATGCCCCTTAGCTGTAATCAGAAAGTGATGCATGGCAAGAAAACTGCCTTGAATTAGCTTCCTTTTCCTCCTTGGTTTTTCCCAACACCCAAAAGAAAAGTCCTTTCACGGGAGTAGGAATGGGGTCTCTTGCATCACTCCTACATGCCAGGTGCTATATGCAGTATGTCTTAGACATTGTAGAAGCTCAACGGATACTTATGAATAAACAGTTTGCACAACTTATTCTCCCAGTCTGTTCTGTCATGGTTAAGAGCATTATAAAGCCTCAGGAACTGGTAAAAATTTAGTAAAACGGCTATTTCTACTACATTGAGAGGTTTCTGAAATACCTATGATCATTTTCAGTCTCTATTTTCTAACCATTGTACTTTCTTTCATTTCTGCTAGGTAAACTCAACAAAGCCATCTGTCCTTTCTACTGTAGCTACAGGCTAACCTGAACTATGCTAGGAGTGTATTCTTCCATAAAAAGATCATCACAGTATAATAACCTCACATCAGCAGGGGCTTTTCATTCCTCAGAAGCCTGTCAGGAAGACCTCATTTAACCCCACAACGGCCTGGGGAACTGGCCAGGTGGGTACTGCTTCCTAGAACTGAAGATGGAGGGTACTCAGTGGCCTGGCTCAGGTCTCTGCCCTGCCAACAACCCGAGGCCCCTCTGGTGGGCCTGACCTGCCTCTTGGTATAGCCTCAAGAGTGCCATCCTGAAGAGCTATCATCCAGATCAGCAAACCTCAATGAGCTGCCATGGTCATTCAAGAGGTTTCTGAACATGGCTGGAAAAAGATGAGAACAGATGGCATATGATCCAAGCAGGCTGACTCACCTTCACCTTGATTTTGGAAGGAGCTATTACTTTTTTCTTGGCCCTGTAGACAAAATGAACACAGTAAAGGTTTGGAGGAGATCCACCAAGGAGATAAAAATGACAGTAGTCTTGAAAAATAAAAACAACGAGACACTCACAGGATTGATGTCAGGTGCCCATGGCCTCTTCTGCTCTCCTTAAACAGAGTCCTGAAACAAACATAGAACACTGGGCAGTTTGCATAAACTCCCTGAAAGCAAGGACTCTGCTTCTAGAGCTTCCAACCAAACCTGGTACTCAGTACCTACTACTCATTAAACGTCAGAGTACTACTTAATTCACTGCTGGTGAGAGGATCAAAAGCGGCAGTGCTGGCCACCTGAAAGCCAAGAGTCTAGGATTTACCAAAAAACAAAAAAACTATGGCTCTGCACCCGAATTTCGCACAGTGATTTTTCTCTATGAAAAATCATAAAAGGCAAGAGTGCTTTCCTTATTGCTGATTTGCATTCCTTTCAAGAGTAAAACGTGTACTGACCCACAGCGTGTCTCTTTCCAGAGAATCTCAACAAAATTATCTTTATACCTTTCCCTTCATACCTTTAAGAGTCTCATCTGTATGGAGAGATCAATTCCAACTACAAATGGAATACTGAAACAAGAAAAGGCTCCATGATTTGTCCAACCTACAGAAGAATCAAGCCAATCAAGAACACTGGCTCCAGCAGAGGATTCTGGGAGATGGCAAAGCAGGAAGCACCAGAATTAATCCTCTCCCCATCTGGACAACAACTGCACTGGCAAAATCTCTCTGATGTACCTATTTTGGAACTCTAGAGCCTGTTCAAAGCTTACAACTTCCCGGGAAGGCTTGGATGGATAAATTGCAGGTTAATTTCCAGCAATTTCAGCTCTTAGCATAGCAGCAGTTACCCATCCCCTAACCCCAGAGTAGGCAGCTGTGCACCAATCCCCAGAGGTGGCCTGCACATAGCTTGTGGGATCTAGGGTGGGGAAAAGAACCTTATCCTACAAATACCTGGGACCTGTGCTCTAATTATTGATTGCTGCTTCTGATCACAGAGGGCGGCCATTGTTGTTTCTCTTCTTGCCATTGCTGCAAACCCCTGTCCCTTTAGTTAAAGTGACTGCTAGGAAATTTAAAGGGCCAGTGCCCTTTTCTGAACTTCTTCATTTTTCAATTTTCCTGTTTTGGAAACCACACATTAAAGACTAGGCCATTCAAAACAACTGCATACATGGGTAAAATTAGGAAGTGACTATGAATGCCCAAGAAAGTCTCAGAAAAGACCCACGAAAACATTAAATTCACACCTCAGGCTGAACCTCAGCACATAGACAGCCTAAACAATCAAAAAACCAAAAATAATAACAACAACAGAAGAAATTCCTGGGGAGGGGAAATTTAATTTCCAGAGTTACCACATTGTTCAATTTAAATGTCTAATGTTCTACAAAAATAACCACAAAGAAAACAAAGAAACAAAGAATGCAGCCAAAAGAAAAATAAATAAAATTAATAGAAACTGTCCCTGAAAAAGATCAAATGACAGCTATATCAGACAAACACTTTAAAATATTTGTCTTAAAGGAGCCCAAAGAACTAAAGGAAGATGTGGAGAAAATCAAGAAAATGATTTGTGAAGAAAATGAAAATATCAATGAAGAGACAGAAAACCTAAAAAGAAACAAAAAATAATAATTCTGGAGCTGAAAACTACAATAACTGCAATGAAAAATTCGCAAAGGGTTTCAAAGGCATTTGTGAGCATGCAGAAAAAAGAAGCAGTGAACTTGAAAATAAAAGAGTGAAAATTATCAAATCTGAGAAACCAAAAGAAAAAAAAAACTGAAGAGAAGCAGGCAGAGACTAAGGGACCTGTGGGACATAATTGAGCAGACCAGCACAGATACCACACACTAAAGAAGTCCCAGGAGGAGGAGAGAAAGAGAAGGAGCAGAAAGAATAGTGAAGAAATAATGGCTGAAAACTTCCAAAATGTTATGAAAAACATGAATATAAATATCCAATAAGGCTTCTGGTAAAAATAGCCGAGTAGGGAAACACTGTAGTTGCCTACTTCCACACCCACATCAAAATTACAACTGAACTACAGAGCACCCATCATTTACGACCCTTGCAGTCTAGCTGAATAGAAGTGCTACAGACCAACATACAAGGGTGGACAAAAAAACCTGAAATATATTTTTTAAAAATTGTGTATTTACTCTTACATGTTTAAACTTCAGTCACCTTCGAAGCATTCTCCATTTGATGCAACACATCTAGACATTTTTTCCACTATTCAAAACAGTTTTGAACTCATGAATTTTGATGCCTTTTTAGTGCTTCTGCTATTTTTTTGTTTCATCTTTTCCACATCAGCAAAACATTTCTTTCAAGACTTTCTTTATCCGTAGAAATGAAAAAAGTTGCTTGGGGCAAATTGGATAAATAGGTAAGTTGGGGCATGGGGGTCATGCTGTTTTTGGTCAGAAACTGCTGAACATTCAGCCATGTGTGGGCAGGTGCACTCATAAATCACCCATCATGAAATGGGCAAATGTGTTGAAAGAGTCTTCAAAAAAAAATTCACTGAAGCCAAATGCAGCCTCTCATTGCAACACCAGCTGGTACAGTGATACAGATGGGTTCCCAGAACACTGAACTAACTAGTGGGGAAAGCCTGTACTGCAAGGGGCCTGCCCTCCAGAAGATAATGCACATTGGGCCATATTGAGACTGGTAAGAGAGGCACAGATGCCAAATGGGTTGGTTGGTCCCACATCCATGTGTAGCACTTAAAAATCTGGAGGGGTATCTTGACTATAGCAGTCTCCCCTAAAAAGCAAGGAGTCCTGCCCTGCACTAAGATCCCCAGAGCCCAGAGTTACAATGCCAGGCTAGAAGTCCCCAAACTTCTGGCTGTGCAAACCAGCAGATTTGGGGTTAAGTAAGACAGAAGGCAGCTGGAATCCCAGGTGTTCCGCTAAAACAGGGGTGTCAAACTCATTTTCACCGGGGGCCACATAAGCCTCATGGTTGCCTTCAAAGGGCCAAATGTAATTTCAATTTCATAACAGTTAAGGCACAGTTACATTTATTTATACAGTTCTAAAATTATTTTGGCCCTTTGAAGTCAACCACGAGGCTGATGTGGCCTCCAGTGAAAATGAGTTTGACACCCCTGTCTTAAAGGTTCACAAACCCAAAAGCAGCAGCATCTGGCCTCTGTGAGCCCCACAACTCTTGCTAAGCAGCCCCAAGCCATACACTACAAACAGCCAACCTCAGTTCTCAGCTTTGCCTTCTCAGGCACATCCAAAATTTAGCACAGTGGCAACCATCTATAGATCTCTTTGTAGTTCATACCAGATGGCCTCGGGCTGGGCATAAGCAGCGACTGACCTTGGCCGGCACCTTCCAAGAGGCCCAAAACCAACACATCTGGTGGCCAATTTCGGACCAAACCAGAGCATCACCCAACCACCCCCACTAACAACACACTCAAAGGGTAGTCTCAGCAGGCACCAGGGCTCCACTAAAGCAAATCCTACTCCATAGGGGCACCCCTTGTACAATAGTTCCTCCACTGTATTCATAGCTAGTATTCAAAACCAAACTGCTCAAAGTCAGTCCCTCTCACTAAAATGACAACAGCAATCAAGACTCACAACAGGAGGGACACACAACCCTCACAAGGGACACATCTGGCTCAGGTGACTGGGAGACTGTACCGTTAGGCCCCACAAGACATCTACTGCATAAGGGCACTCTACCAAGACTGGGAGATATTACACTTCTACCCAATACACAGAAACAAACACAAGAAGGCAGCCAGAATGAGAACACATACACACAAAAAATCCAAATAAAAGAAAAGAACAAAACTTCAGAAAAAAAAGAACTGAATAAAATGGAGACAAGCAATGTGCTAGATGCAGAATTCGAAATACTGATTCTAAGGATGCTGGCTGATCTCGGAGAACTTCAACAAGGAGATATAGAACATAAAAGTGGAGAAAGAAACATTTTTAAGAAGTCAGAAATGAAGAATACAATAACTGCAATGAAGCATACATTAGCGGGAATCAACACAGATTAATGAAGCAGATGATCAAATCAGTGCTTTGGAAGGTAAGGTAAAGAAAACACCCAATCAGAACAACAAAAAGAAAAAACAATCAAAAGAAATAAGGATAGTTTAAGGAGCCACTGGAACAACATCAAGCATACCAACATTTCACATCATAAGAGTACCAGAAGTAGAAGAAAGGGAGCAAGGAATTGAAAACCTGTTTGAAGGAATAATGACTGAAAACTTCCCTAATCTAGCAAAGGAAATAAGATATACAAGCCCAGAAAGCAGAGCATCCCAAACAAGATGAACCCAAAGGTCCACACCAAGATAGATTATAATTAAAATGCTAAAGGTTATATGCTGGTTTCTCTTCAGAGCATATAAATCTTTTACCTTTTATTAAAATGCTAATGGTAAAAGACAAAGAGAGAATCTTAAAAACAGCAAGACAAAAGCAGTTAGCTGTCTACCAGGGAGCTCCCCTGACTGTCAGCTATTTCTCAACAGAAACTTTGCAGGCCAGAAGGGACCGGCACAAACTATTCAAAGTGGTGAAAAGCAAGGACCTACAACCTAGATTACTCTACCTGACAAGACTATCATTTAGAATTGAAGGACAGATAAAGAGCTTCCCAGACAAGAGAAAACTAAAGGAGTTCATCACTAATAAACCAGTATTATAAGAAATATTAAAGAGACTCCTTTAAGATGAAAAAGGGGAAAAATGATAAAAAATGTGAAAATGGCAATAACTACATATCTATCAACAATTACTTTTAATGTAAATGGACTAAATGCTCCAATCAAGAGTCATACGGTGGCTGAATGAAGAAGAAAACAAGACCCTTACATATGCTGCCTAGTGAAGACTCACTTCAGATCAAAAGACTCACAAAGACTGAAAGAAAAGGGATGGAGAAAGGTATTTCATGAAAATGGCAACAACAACAAAAGAAGCTGGGGTAGCATGCCAGACAAAGTAGACTTTCAAGCAAAGGCTATAACAAGAGAAAAAGAAGGACACAGCAATTCTACCTCCGGGTATTTATCCAAAGAAACCCAAAACACTAAATTGAAAAGACATATACATCTATATGTTCATTGCAGCATTATTTACAATAGCCAAGACATGGAGGCAACCTAAGTGTCCATCAACAGATGAATGGATAAAGAAGTAGTAGTACATATATACAATGGACTATAGCTGAGTAATAACTCAGCTATAAAAAAAGAATGAAATCTTGCCATCTGCAACAACATGGATGGACAAAGATGATATTGTGCTGAGTAAAATAAAACAAAGACAAATACCATATGATTTCACTTATATGTGGAATCAAAAAAAAAAAAAACCAAAATAATCAAACAAACAAAACAGAAACTCATAGACACAGAGAAGATTTTGATGGTTACCAGATGGGAGGGGGCTTGGGCAGATGGGTTAAAAATGGGAAGGGATTAAAAGGTATAAATTGGTTGTTAACAAAATAGTCATGGGGATGTAAAGTATAGCATAATATAGTCAGTAATACTGTAATAACTATTTATATGCTGTCATATAAGTACTAGGTTTATATGGATGATCACTTATAAGTTATAAATGTCTAATCACTATGTTGTACACTTTAATGTAATACTGCATTGTCAAATGTAATTGAAAAATCCAAAAAGCTCAAAGAATTTCAAGAAAGACGAAATCAAAGAGACCCACACTAAGACATTATAATCAAACTTCTAAAACCAGAGACAAAGAGAGAATCTTGAAACCATCAACAGAGAAGAAAACTGTCACATACAATAGCTCGTCAACAAAATTAGCAGCAGCCCTGACCAGTGTGGCTTAATTGGTTGGGCGGCATCCTGAAAAGCAAAGGGTCGCCAGTTCAATTCCTGGTCAGGGGACATGCCTGGCTCGGGAGTTCAGTGCCTGGACAGGGCACATGTGAGAGGCAACCAATTGATGTTTCTCTCTCACATCAATGTTTCTCTCCCTCTCTCTCTCCCTCCCTTCCCTACTCCCTGAAAGGAAATAAATAAAATGTTTAACAAATAAAAATAAAAAAATAAGATTATCAGATTTCTCATCAGAAACTTTGGAGGCCAAAGGACAGTGGGCTGATATATTAAAAGTACTAACAACAATACTGTCAACCAATAATCTCATATCTAGCAAAACTGTCCTTTGAAAGTGAGGGAGACATTCCCAGATAGATAAAAGCTAAAGGAGTTCATAACCGATACTACCAATACCAAGACTACTTTACCCAGCAAGGCCATCTTTTAAAATTGAAAGAGAAATAAAGAGCTTCCTAGACCAGAAAAAGTTGAATGAGTCTGATACTACCAAACTAGTACTGTGAAAATGTTATGGGCTTGCTTTAAGAAGAAAAAGTGAATGAAAAAAACAAAACAAAACACTGTATTTCACCATGTATGATGTGCATTTTTTTGCCCAAATTTTTGAGGGAAAATAAGGATGCACATTATACATGGGTATAATGATTACATACCATAGGTATAATGGTATAATAATCCCGTGTATAACGTGCACAAAAATGTGTGTGCACATTGTATATGGTAGCACATTATACAGAGCAAAATAAGGTTAAAAAATAAATGGCAATAAGTATGTATCTATTACTAATCACTTTAAATGTAAACAGCTTGAATGCTCCAACCAAAAGACACAGGGTAGCTGAACAGATAAGAAAACAAGACCCACATATATTCTGTCTCCAAGAGACCCACCTCAGAATGAAAGATACATACAGACTAAAAGTAAAGATATGGAAAAAGGTATTTCATGCAAATGGAAAGGGGAAATAAAGCTGGGGTAGCAATACTTACACCCAACAAAATCAACTTTAAAACCAAGGCACAGAAGGTAAGAGACACAGAAGGACACTATATAATGATAAAGGAAAATAATCCGACAAGAAGATATAACCCTAGTAAACATTTCATGCACCAAACACAGGAGCACCTCAGTATGTAAAGCAAATCTTAATGGACACAAAGGGAAAGATCGACAGAAATACAGTCAAAGTGGGGGATTTTAACACACCATTGACTTCAATGGACAGATTTTCCAGAAAGAAAATTAACAAGGAGACAGTAGCCTTCAATGACACACTAGATCAAATGGGTTTCTTTTGTTAAGTTTTTCCCTACAGGTTCTTTTTTAAAATATATATTTTAATGATTATGCTATTACAGTTGTCCCATTTTCCCCCCTTTATTCCCCTCTGCCCTGCACCTCCCCCACCTGCATTCCCCCCCTTTAGTTTATGTTCATGGGTCATACAGCTAAGTTCTTAGGCTTCTACATTTCCTATACTATTCTTAACCTCCCCCTATTTTCTACCTACCATTTATGCTTCTTATTCCCTGTACATTTTCCCCTTCCCTCCCCTTCCCACTCACTCCCCTGCTGATAAACTTCCATGTGATCTCTATTTCTATGGTTCTGTTCCTGTTGTAGTTGTTTGCTTAGTTTGTTTTTGTTTTACGTTCAGGTGTTAATAACTGTAAGTTTGTTGTCATTTTACTGTTCATATTTTTGATTTTCCTTTTCTTAGATAAGTCCCTTTAACATTTCATATAATAAGGGCTTGGTGATGATGAACTCCTTGAACTTGACTTTATCTGGGAAGCAGTTTATCTGCCCTTTGATTCTAAACGATAGCTTTGCTGGATAATGTAATCTTAGATGTAGGTCCTTGCCTTTCATGACTTGGAATACTTCTTTCCAGCCCCTTCTTGCCTGTAAGGTCTCTTTTGAGAAATCAGCTGACAGTCTGATGGGAACTCCTTTGTAGGTGACTCTCTGCTTTTCTCTTGCTGCTTTTAAGATTCTCTCCTTCTCTTTCATCTTGGGTAATGTAATTACGATGTGCCTCGGTGTGTTCCTCTTTGGGTCCACCTTCTTTGGGACTCTCAGAGCTTCCTGGACTTCCTGAAAGTCTATTTCCTTTGCCAGATTGGGGAAGTTTGTTATTTGTTCAAATAAGTTTTCAATTTCTTGCTCTTCCTCTTCTCCTTCTGGCAACCCTATGAATCAGATGTTGGAATGTTTAAAGATGTCCTGGAGGTTCCTAAGCCTCTCCTCTCATTTTTTTGAATTCTTGTTTCTTCATTCTGTTCTGCTTGAATGTTTATTTCTTCCTTCTGGTCCATATCGTTGATATGAGTCCCAGTTTCCTTCCTGTCACTGTTGGTTCCCTGTACATTTTCCTTTATTTCACTTTTCACAGCCTT
>PVKM010026523.1:0-19319 GCA_004027735.1 Carollia perspicillata | reverse complement strand
TAAAATCATAGCCATTGTTAGCTACATTCATTTCAAAGGAAAACATTGGACCCAATTAGGCAGCCTAACTCAGAATTAAGATGTGAAATGCATTGGGAGAGAAGATTGTGCCACTTCATTCTTTGTTTTCTTTGTGTACGATGCCCAGGAAATAAGCCTCTTGTCAATTTTTAGTGCACAGGGTTGAAAATACTCATTTCGATCATGTCACACAGATGGGTGAGAGAAGGCTAAACCATGATCTCCATACCAATTTCTCCAGCTACATTGAGATGTCATCTGCAAATAACAGTATGCACATCTTCATTTGATTATGTTCTATCATAAATTGTTTATGATAAGGCCCTATCTCCAAATAGTCACATTGAGGGTTAGAGCTTCAGCATATGAATTGTAAAGGTAAGGCATAATTAATTTCAGACACTCAGTAAAAGTCGAAGAGACCTTTCCTTTGCAGTTGCACCAGGAAAGTTGGCAGAATCTTTGATAAAGGGTAGGGCCACTGAACACAAATGAACTATCTCTTGGGGATAGGGGTGAGGCAATTGGAAGATAGCATGGTTTACTCAAGAGAAATAATTCTTATGCAATATATTGAAATTCTTTGAGAGAATATATATATATATATATAATAAAGTACATAAATAACAGAACTGCAAGGTGCCTTGGAGACCATCTTGAATGGAAGAGGGAAAATCAAAGGAGGGGAGGATTGAGGGTGGGAGGTGAGGATCAGTGGGGCAGTAATGGCGGGAAATGGAGACAACTGTACTTGAACAACAATAAAAAATGAACAGAATTGAATTGGATGTGAAAAAAAGAAAATTCTGTGCAAACACATGTATAGCTCAATAAATCATCTTACCAATGTACTTGTAGAATGATAAATTCTAAGCAGTGGGTTTTGATCAAGAATTTTAGATACCCCCACTGTTGGATCAATCTGTTTTTGTTGGCTCTCTTGCCTTTCTCTTGCTCTCAGTGAACTCAACACTCCTCATTCCCTACTACCTTTTATATGTGATTGTGTATGTGTAATATAATGTATACATACTTTATTTATGTATAATGTGTATGTATGATACAATTACCACATATACTCCTAAAATTTATGTATAATATTGATTCATAAAAAGAATGAAGAGTTAAAATTTTCTAATTTAGTTTTTTTCTAGAAAAGACTAGTTAGAAATTTTCTGGTTTCTTTGGGAGAAGGGGAATGGAGCAAACGCTTAAATGAAAATGATGTTTACGGATTATTCTAAGAACTTCTTGGTCACAGGTAGGTTTATGTACTCTAAATGATGTGACAACAGAAAAAATTTGTGCTTAGTTTACACCCTCATGAGATTCTTGGTTCCTTTCAAAGCCATTACTTGTATGCCTCTATTTTTCCTCTGGCAAAGCTATACACACACACACACACACACACACACACACACACACACACTATAAATACAATTTTCTCCTTTGGACTATAACTGATGAAACAAACAGTTGAAAAATAGAGACTTGAATGAAACATTAAATTAGAATGAACCATGCTAATCTGCTGAGTCTTGAACTGAACCCAAATGTCACTTCTGTATTAAATAAAAAATGCATCAGTTTTATTCCAAAAAAAAAGAACTGTTTTGAACCATAATTAAGCCTGTATATTTTCTCCAAAACACATTGAACTGGAAGAAAGCCGAAATGTCAAATGCCCCTGAGCAAAATTCGAGCCAAACTGTTTTCTTTGGTTTGAATCCTTGATAAAAAGGGAATTATATCTTAATATGTTTGTTTTCATTTCTGTTGTTCCTTTATGTTTTAGATTCAACAAACATAATGATGTCTTGTGATTTTCTAGAAGCTTTGGCAACCATAATTAGTCATATCAAAAATGCCATTCAGAGTTCCAAGTAATACTATCGAAAAGACTCACCCTTACACAGGCACATATAGAGGCTGACAAGTGAACAATTGGAGGCCTGTCTATGACTGGGACACTATATACAAGTACTTATAATACTAACTGGCCCTTCATCACTTTTTTAAAAAAGAGAAACCCATTCATCTTAACTCCCTGCTGATGTTTCTATTGCCTTGAGGTCTGTTTTCATAGATCTTGAATATCATTTGAGTTGTTGCTATCTGTTACCTATTTCTCTGACATTAAAATGAGCAGCCTGACTCAAAGAGGTACATTTGGGAGGGCTATCTCCATACGGTGCCAGCACTACCAGAGCCAAAGCTTCTGTGGAGGCTTCAGTCTATATCCAGACAGATATGAGAGTCCTGCGTTCTTCCAGACTGGGAGCCTAGAAATTCAGAAAATTGTATGGGTTTTAGATTAGAGGTAGGAATGAGGGTGCAGATGGGTTTGCCTTACTGGATAATAAGTAGAAAACTTGTCAATATTAGGTTTATTTTTTGAATTTTATTTATTTAAATTTAGAGAGAGGGGAAGGGGGAAAGAGAGGGAGAGAAACATCGATGTGTGGTTGCCTCTTACATGCCCCCAACTGGGCACCTGGCCCACAACCCAGGAATGTGCCCTGACTGGGGATCAAACAGGCAACCCTCTGCTTTGCAGGCAGGCATTCAATTCACTGAGTCATACCAGCCAGGACTAATACTAGGTTTCCTTTGAATCTATTTTCTTCTGAGTCTGGCCCTAGATGGAAACTATCTTTCTACATTGTAAATTATGCTTTATTGCAAAATCTACGGAAGAGGGTGAAGACCATAAAAACCTGGTAATCTGCCCCTCATCTATAAAGGACCCACAGACAAAGACAACTGGGGTGGGGGGAGGATTGAATGTGGGAGGTGGGGGGATGGGTAGGGCAGGGAAGAGTAATGGGGGAAAATGGGGACAACTATAATCAAACAATGATAATTTTTTTTAATGATAGAAAACTAAAAAAAAAAGGAAAACCAGTTTCTCACAATGCTCTCTTTGATGTTTTTTATCATGTACTGAATATAAGAAATTCAATTCACACTGACATGTAGAATAATTCTCAAGAAGAATTATTTTCTGAACTCATAGATTTCCTATTCAAATGAGTTGCTATTATTAGCTTAAGTTTTTTGGTTCTACCCATGATCGTGTTTGACCCTTTTTGCCAGATCATCACCTCCCTCTCTTACATTTGGACATTTTTCATCAAATACATATTTCCTCAGTTTTGTTATTTGCTTTACCAAGACCTCATTCTTAAATGATATTTTTTCACATTGGTTTATTGATCTTTAGTTAGCCTTGATAGTTTTAGAAGTAAATTTATAAAAGCTGACTACATTTTGACTCTTGTAAATACCTTTCTAAAAGTATGCTTTGTATTTCTAGTCTGCTGATCATGTTGCCTTTGTAATTTCATAAGTAGAGAAAGCATTGGGATTTTTTTTAGCAAACAATAATTATGGAAACAGTAACAATTAACCTAGACAACTACTTATGTTCATATGCACTCTCTGAGGAGCACATAAACCACAGTAAATTTTAATGTTATTTAAAGACTAAGGAAATTTATTACTAATCATTTGAAAATAGTAACAATATTCTCTTTGATATTTATTTTAAACTTGCAAGTCACTTTTTTATTGAGGAAAAATTGGTATGAAAACATCATAGAAGTTTCAGGTGTATAACATTGTAATTCAACATCTGTATACACTACAAAGTGATCACCACCAAAAGTCTAGTTACCATCTTTCACCACTCACTTGACATTATTGATCCATCTTGCCCACTCTCCAACTCCCTTTGCCTCTGGTAATCACCAATCTATTCCCTGTAACCATGAGTTTTTTAAAAAAATGTGTTTGTTCTTTCTTTTTTTATAAAGATTTCACATATAAGTGAAATTTTACTTATTTTACTTAGCATCGTGTCCTTAAGGTTCACCCATGTTATTGCAAATGGCAGGATTTCATTTTTTATGGCTCAGTAGTATTCCCCTGCACATATATACCATATCTTTTTATCCATTCATCCACTTATGAGCACTTAGGTTATTTTCATATCTTGGCTACTGTAAATAATGCAGCAGCAAACATATGGGTGCATATGTCTTTTTGAATTAGTGTTGTCATATTCTTTGGATAAATACCCAAAAGTGGAATAGTTGGACTATATGGTAGTTCTATTCTTAATGTTTTGAGGAATCTCCACATTGCTTTTCATTGTGTCTGCAGCAATTTACATTACACCAACAGCATACAGGGGTTCCCTTTACTCCATATTTTATTAAACACTTGTTTCTTATCTTTTCAATAATAGCTTTCAGAACAGGTGTAAAGTGATATCTCATTGTAGTTTTAAATTTGCATTTTCTTAATAATTAGTGATTTTGAACATTTTTCTTGTGCTTATTGGCCATCTGTATACCTTCTTTGAAAAAATATCTATTAAGATTATTTGCCCATGTTTTTTTTAAAGATTTTATCTATTTATTTTTAGACAGAGGGGAAGGGAGGGACAAAGAGAGAGAGAGAAACATCAATGTGTGGTTGCCTCTTGTGCACCCCCTGTGGGGGACCTGGCTCACAACCCAGGCATGTGCCCTGACTGGAAATCCAACAGCAATCCTTTGGTTCACAGGCTGGCACTCAATCCACTGAGCCACACCAATCAGGTCTTTGACCATTTTTAATAAAGTTGTTTTATTATCATTATTGAGTTGTCTGAGTTATTTATATATTTTTGGATATTAACTCCTTGTCTGATATATGATTGCAAATATATTCTCCCATTCAGTAGGTTGCCTTTTCATTTTAATGATGATTTCTTTTTCTGTGCAGAAACTTTTTAGTTTGATGTAATCCCACTTGTTTATTTTTGCCTTTGGAGTCAGACCCACAAAAACATCTTTACAACTAACATCAAGGGGCTTACTGTCATGTTTCCTTGTGGGAATTTTATAGTTTTAAGTATTACATTCAAGTCTTTAACCTATTTTGAGTTAATTTTTATGTATGATGTAAGATAGTGGTTTAGTGTCATTCTTTTGCATGTGGCTGCCCAGTTCCTCCAACACCATTTATTGAAGAAACTGTTCTTTTTCCATGTATGTTCTTGGCTCCTTTGTTGTATATTAATTATCTATATATGTATGAATTTATTTCTGGACTTTGAAATCTGTTCCAATGATCTGTGTATTTGTTTTTATGACTATACCAAATTGTTTTGATTACTATAGGTTTGTGTTCTAGTTGGAAATTATGAAGCATGATACCTTCATGTTTTGTTCCTCTCTTTTTTAAAAAATTGTTTATTTATTTATTTTTAAATTTTAATTGTTATTCAAGTACAGTTTTCTGTCTTTTACTCCCATCCCAGTCCACCCCACCCCCCAGTGTTCCCCACCTCCCTCCCATTTCCACCCCCCTTGGTTTCTGTCCATGTGTCCTTTATACTTGTTCCTATAATCCCTTCCCTTTTCCCCCTGAAATTCCCTCCACTGTCCCCTCTGGTTACTGTCATCCCATTTTCTATTTCAATGTCTTTGGTTATATTTTGCTTGCTTGTTTGTTTTGTTGCTTAGGTTCCTGTTAAAGGTGAGATCATTGTTCTTCTTTCTGAAGTTTGCTTTGCATATTCTGGATCTTAAGTTGTTCCATACAAACCTTATTCTAATTAATTTATTATTTTTTGCATTTTTTTTATTGTTCAATTACAGTTGTCCCAATTTTACCCCATTAGTCTCTCCAGCCCTATCCACCCCTCAGTTCCCACATTCAATCCTCTACCCCCATGTTGTCTTTTCCATGGGTCCTTTATACATGTTCCTTGATTTGACCCTTTCCCTTCTTTCCTGTTTGTTCCATACAAATTTTAAAATAATTTGTTCTAGTTATATGAAAATTTCATTGAAATTTTTATAGGAATTGCATTGAATCTATAGATTGTTTTGGGTAATATGAACATTTGAATAGTTAATTTTTCCAATCTATAAGCATGAAATATCTTTCCATTTATTTGTATCTTATTCAATTTCTTTTGTCACTGTCATAGTTTTCAGTGTACAGATTTTTCACCTCCTTGTTTAAATTAATTTTTAGGTATTTAATTCTTTTTCACGCAATTTTAAATGAGATTGATTTTTTCTGTAAGGGTATTTTATTTTATTTGTAAGTATAGTTTACTGATTATACTACTACAATTGTCCCATTTTTTTCTCCCCTTCTTCCCTCTCCACCTTTTACTCCCTTTCCCTCCAGCATTCCCCCTTGGTTCATATCCATGGGTCTTACATAAAAGTTCTTTGGCTTCTCAATTTCATATACTATTCTTAACCTCCCCTGTCTATTTAGTACCTACCAATTATGTTTCTTATTCCCTATACCATTTTCCCCATTTTAGCCCTCCCCATCCCTGCTGATATTTCTCCATGTGATATCCATTTCTGTGATTCTGTTCCTGTTCTAGTTGTTTGCTTGGTTTTTGTTTTGTTTTGTTTTGTTTCATTTTTAGGTTCAGTACTGGTAGTTGTATGTTTGTTGTCATTTTACTGTGCCCCTACAATGGACTCTCCTGTGAGACTAGGAGTTTTTTCCGCTGCCACAACCCCCACAGATTTTTACAGCCAGAGGTTTTGAAGCTTTCTTTTCCTGTTGCTGGAAAGCTAGGTTGTGTGGTCTGTCTTGCTCTCCAGTTGTTCCTCCCAGTTTATACCCACACAAATGTTGGATGGCCTGGTTTGCCAGCTGCCACCTTGCTGCATGTCCTATCCACCCAGCCACTCATCTCCTCCCCCCAAACAATCTAGATGAATGTTTCTTCTTTAACTTCTTGATTGTCAGACTTCTATAAAGTTTGATTTTCTGGCAGTTCTGGTTGCTTTCTGTTTTTAAAATCATTGATATCCTTCTTTTGGTTGTGTGCGGTAGTGAAGCATATCTACCTATACCTCTATCTTGGTTGGAAGCTCCCTGTGATTTTTAAATTACAGGGGATATGGGATATTATCCCATAATCTTTCTGATAGTTTGTTATCAGCATGTAGAGATTCCACAAATCTCCATATTGATTTTGTATCTTGCAGCTTCACTGAATTCACTAATAACTTCTTTATTAGTGCTAACAGTTATTTGGTAGCATTTTTAGGGTTCTATATATAATGTGATCTGCAACTAATGAGAATTTTAGTCTTTTATTTTCAATTTGAATGCCTTTTATTTGTTACCTAATTGGTGTGGCTAATGCTTCCAATGCTATGTTGTATAAAAGTGTTGAGAGTGGGCATCCTTTTCTTGTTTCTTACTTTAGAGGAAAAGCTTTTAGCTTTTCACCATTGAGTATGTCAGCTGTGGGTTTGTCAAGTATGACCTTTATTATTTTGAGGGATATGGTTCCTTTATACCCACATCATTGAAAGTTTTAAAATCATAAATAGATGTTGAATTTTGCTAAATGCATTTTCGGGACCTATTGAGATGATCATGTGATTTTTATTATTCATTTTGTTAATGTGGTATATCATGTTGATTGATTTGCAGATATTCAATTGTCTTTGCATTTCTGGAATAATCCCATTTGTTCATGATGTATAGTATTTTTAATGTATTGTTTGCTAATATTTTGTTGAGGATTTTTGCATGTATGCTCATTAAGGTTATTGCCCTCTATTTTTTATTTTTTATTTTTTTGCCTAGTTTTGGTATAGGGTAACACTGGCCTTATAAAATGAGTTTGGAAGCATTCCCTCCTCTTCAATATCTTTGGAAGAGTTTGAGAATCATAAGTATTAAATGTTCTTTGAATGTTTGGTAAAATTCATCAGTAAAGCTGTCTGGTCCTAGACTTTTTTTTTGTTGGGAAGTAGCTAAATATTGATACAATGTCTTTACCAGTAATTAGTTTATTCAAATTTTCTATTTTTTATGATTAAGTCTGTTTTGTTTGCTATAAAAATAGCTATACCGGCTTTAGTTTTACATTCACTTGCATAAAATATATTTCTTCATCTCTTTATTTTCAGTCTGTGTGCCCTTACTTGTGAAGAATCTCATGGAGACAAAATGTAGAAGGGTGTTTTTTAAAAATCTATTCTGCCACTAAAGTTTTAGTTGGAGAATTTAGTCCATTTACATTTAAAGTATTTATTGATAGGTATGTACTTATTGCTATTTTGTTAACTGTTTCCTGGGTGTTTTAGCAGTTTCTCTCTGTTTCTTTTTTCTTCTCTTTTTTTCTTCGTTGTGGTGATGGCTTTCTTTAGTATTATCTATATAGATTTTTTTCTTATTTTCTTTTATGTATTCACTATAAGTTTTTGGTTTGTGGTTACAGTGAGATTTGCATATAACATCCTGTCTGTTTTAGATTGATAGCAACTTAAATTTAAATACATTGGAAACTTTACATTTCACTTCCCCCATGTTTTATATTTTGATGTTACATTTTACATCTTTTTATTTTATGCCTCCTTTAATTACTGTAGTTCCAGTTAATTTTACTACCTTGGACTTTTTAATGTTCATACTTGCTTAATAAGTGATTGTTCTAATACCGTCACTATATATTTACATTTTTCTAGTGAGATTTTTACTTTCATGTGTTTTGTTGTTATTAATTAGGACCATTTCTTACCAGCTTAATGAATTCACTTTAAC
Source organism: Carollia perspicillata (assembly GCA_004027735.1). Lineage (NCBI taxonomy): Eukaryota > Metazoa > Chordata > Mammalia > Chiroptera > Phyllostomidae > Carollia > Carollia perspicillata. The sequence goes on along the minus strand of PVKM010026523.1, from coordinate 10,715 downwards.
ATTTCTGGTATGTTGGTTTAGTGGTGATGAATTTCTTTAACTTCTGCTTATATGGAAAACTCTTTTTTTAAAAAAAAAGATTTTATTTATTTATATGTAAACAAAATTTTGTTTTTATTTTAATTATATTTTATTAATTATGCTATAATAGTTGTCCTGATTTTTCCCATTTTGCCTCTCTCCACCCAGCAACCCCCACTTCCTCAGGCAATCATCCCATAATCGTTCATGTCCATGAGTCATGTGTATAAGTTCTTTGGTTACTCCATTTCCTATGTTGTACTTTACATCTCCATGGCTATTCTATAACTACTTATTTGTACTTCTTAATCCCTTCACCTCTTCACACATTTGGCCACACTCTCCTCCCATCTGGCAACCATAAAAACACTCTTTGTATCCACGATTCTGTTTCTGTTCTTCTTCTTTGCTTAGTTTGTTTTTAAAAATCAATTGTGGAGAGATATGTATTTGTTGCCATTTTACTGTTCATCATTTTGATCTTCTTATCCTTAAATAAGTCCCTTTAACATTTCATATAATAATGGTTTGGTGACGATGAACTCCTTTAGTATTTTCTTGTCCAGGAGGCTTTTTATCTGCCCTTTGATTATGAACGGTAGCTTTGCTGAGTAGGGCAATCATGGCTGTAGGTCCCTGCTTTTCATGACTTTTGAATATTTCTTACCAATCCCTTCTAGCTTACAAAGTTTCTTTTGAGAGAATCAGCTGAGAATCTTACGGGAATGCCCCTGTATGTAATGAACTGCTTTTCTCTTGCTGTTTTTAAGATTCTCTCTTTATCTTTAACCTTTGGCATTTTAATTATGATGGGTCATAGAGTGGGCCTCTTTGCATCCATCTTGTTTGGGACTTGCTGTGCTTCCTGGACTTGTGTGTCTATTTTATTCACCAATTAGGGAAGTTTTCTTTCATTATTTTTTCAAATAGATTTCAATTTCTAGCTCTTTTTCTTCTCTTTCTGGCACCCCTATGATATCAATGTTGAACCCCCTGAAGTTGTCCCAGAGGCTGTTTATACTATCCTATTTTTTTTAATTCTTTTTTTCTTCCTCTTCTGATTGGTTGTTTTTTGCTTCCCTATATTCCAAAGCATTGATTTGATTCTTAGCTTCTCCCACTCTACTGTTGTTTCACTGTAAATTGAGTTCTTTATTTCAATTAACGTATCCTTTGTTTCTGACTTGATCTTTTTAATGCTGTTGGTATTTTTAATAAGTTCCTTGAGCATTCTTATAACCAGTGTTTTGAACTCTGCATGTGATAGATTGCTTATCTATTTAGTTTAGCTCTTTTTTTTGAGTTTTGATCTGTTCTTTCTTTTGGGTCATAATTCTTTGTCTCCTCATTTTTACAGCCTCCCTGTGTTTGTTTCTATTTATTAGATGGAGCTGCTTTGACTTTGTGTCTTGGTAGTGTGTCCTAATGTAGTGGGTGTCCTGTAGGATCCAGTGGCACAGCATCTGCTATCATCCAAGCTGGGTACTCAACGTGTGCCCTTTGTGTGGGCTGAGTACACCTTCCTCTTGTAATTGAGCCTCTGTTGCTGTTGGCATATCAATGAGAGGGGTTTACCCAGGCCAATCAGCCACAAGGATTTGCTATGCCAATCTCCATGAACCTCCACCCTCCTTGGAAGATCAGCTGTGCAGGGGCAGGGTGGTGGTGCTCTTATGTGGTTGGTAGCTGTCCAATGGGTGAGCAGGCCCTGAAGTTTCTCGGGTGGTGCAGGTGAAAGTCATCCCTCATGTGTGTTTTGCCTGGGCCACCATGCTTGAGCTATAAAGCATTCTGAGGTGGCTGCTCCTTTTGCTGTGCTTGGAGATTCTTAGGCACAGCCAAGTTGTAAATGTAGGCTGTCTGCTGCTAGTGCTGGATCTGGGGGTCACTGAGGCCAGCTGTTGCTTCTGTGAGAAGATTTAGGAAGTTGTGAAGCTTGAGTCAAAACCTGCCATTCATATGGAAAAGCATCTTGGTGGGTCTGTAAATTGGGTGGGGCAGAGTCTCTGGAGATTTCCAAGGTGGGTCAAGAGTGTTAGTCAGGTTGTTGGAGTCTCAGATATGGCACCAACTTTCCAGATCTCTGGCTCTGTGGCCATAGGATTTAGAAATGGGACAATGGCCGCTGTTTGCTTTGAAAGTGAAACACTTCAGTTTCTCCCAGTTTCTCCCAGCCACTGGTGCCTTTCAAGCTGCTATCCTGGTGTTGGAGCTCACAGAGAGTAAGTCTAAGTAGGTTAGTCTGTGTTGGGTTCTTTAAGAGGAACTGCTTGAGGCTCCAGGAGTTTCTTCCGCCAACTCAATCCCTGCTATTTTTTTCTGCCAGAAGTTGTGGAAACTTACCTTCCTGGCACTGGAACCCTAGGCTGAGGGGCATGGTATAGGGCTGGGACTCCTTGTCCCTGAGATATCCCTCTTTAACTTATATTCACCACACATGTGTGAAGGAGCAGCCTGTTCTGTGTCTTTGCTCCTCCTACCAGTCTGGATGGTTATGGTTTCTTTAATTCCATAGTTGTCAGACTTCCATTCCACTTGATTTCTGATGGCTCTGCATGATGGTTGTTCTGTATTTTAGTTGTAATTTTGATGTGGTTTTGTGAAGGGGTGAGCCATGTCTGCCTATGCTGCCATCTTGACTGAAAGTCTATTTATTTATTTTTAGAGAGAAGGGAAGGGAGGGAGAAGGAGAAGGAGGGAAACATCAATGTGCAAGAGAAACATTTCTTGGTTGCCTCTCCCATGTTCCCAGTTGGGGACCTGGCACACACCTCAAGCATGTGCCCAAATTTGAAATTGAAACAGTGACACTTCCATTTGTAGGTCAACACCTAACCCACTGAGTTACACAGATCAGGGCATTATCTGGAAAACTCTTAATCACTTTTCCAATTCTGAATGATTATTTTTCAGGGTAGAGAATTCCTGGTTGGAAGTCTTTTTTTCCCCTTTAGTCCTTGAATATTCATGGCACTGTGTTCTAGCTTGTAAAGTCTCTGCTGAAAAATCTGCTGAAAACCTTATGACATTTCTCTCATATGTAACAAGTTGTTTTTCTCTTTCATGATTCTTCTTTATTTTTAATTTTTGCTATTTTAATTATAATGTGCCTTGGTGTGGATTTCGTAAGGTTCATCATATTCAGAACTCTGTGGGCTTCTTAGAACTAAATGTCTGCTTCATTCTCTAGGTTAGGGACATTTTCAGCCATTATTTTTCAAATAAACTTTCTGGCTCTTTCTCTCTACTTTTTCTCCTCTGGAACCTCTATAAAGTGAATGTAATTTTGCCTGATGTTATCTCAAAAGTCCCTCAAGTTCTTTTCATTTTTTTCTTTTTGTTGCTCTGTCTGATAAGTTCCATCATTTTGTATATAGCATATTGATCCATTCTTATACTCCACCCAGTGTGCTGTTGAACCCCTTTAATGTATTTTTTACTCATTGTACTCTTCAGCTCTGTAACTTCTGTTTAGAATTTCTTATGTTTTCTATCTTTTTGATGAAGATCTGACTCTATTTATCCATTCTTCTCTTGAGTTTGGTGAGCACTTTTATGGCCATTACTTTAAACTCTTTATTAGGTAGATTGCTTATCTCCATTTTATTAATGTCTTTTTCTAAGGTTTGTCTTGTTCTTTTATTTGAAACAATTCCTCTGTCTCCTCATTTTATTTGACTCTCTGTTTGTTTCTATGTATTAGGGAATTCAACTACCTCTCCTAGTCCTGAACAAACAACCTTGTGTAGGAAATGTCATGTAGGGCCCAGAATTTCCATCTGACCTTGCCACTAGAGCTATATACTCAAGGAGTATCCCCTGTGTGGACTGTGCCTACCCACTTTATGTGGCAAGGCCACAGCTGTGGTGCTGGGGTGGGTGGAGCTCTTGCCCAGCCTGACTGTGATGCCTGGCAGGGGTGGATAGTGCTCTCAGTGGGGCAACCCACCAGCTCCAGCAGGTTAGAGGAGAGTTCCAAAATGGCAACCACCCATGCATTAACATGGTAGCATGAAATCACAAAAATGGTGCCTGTCAGTGTCTCTGTCTTCTAGGAAAGTCCTGACAGTTTCCTGCCTTTCTGGCACACTTCTGAAGATTGGTGGGTCTCCTTTATATATACCCTAGGTAGTTTTCAAACTGGTATTTTGTGCTCAAGCCCATAGTGAGTGAGTCTGAGCATGAGCCCTTGGAGAGTGGGTTTTCTATCCCATAGCTGTATGGTTTTCTTGGATGTAATCCTTATTGGTTTTCAAAGCCAATGGTTTTGGATTCGCCTCTCTTGTGCAGGATCTAAGGGTTGGTGTGCCTAATGTGGAGCCAAAACACCTCACTCCTTAGGGCAAAGTTCCATATTTTAAGATCCCTCCATAGTGTGGATCTCTGAGCCTGGAAGTGACTGGAGTGTCTTTTTTTTTTTTTTTCATGACTGTTTCTGCTTCTCCTACTTGTCGTGATGCTGTCTTTTTAACTTTTGTTATAGAAAATCAGTTCATCCAGTTTTCATGACTTTTACAGAGGAAATTACTCCATATGTATTCAATAGTTCTAGATTTGTTGTGTCCATGGGAAGAGGTGAGTTTGGGATCTTCCTACTTCTGTCATGTGGAACCTTCTTGCAATTCATTTTTGTGTACATCATTTCATTTTGTCCTAACCACATTTTTGTGTACATCATTTCATTTTTTGTACATCATTTCATTTTGTCCGAACAGGCAGAGAAGAAATTGTTATTTGCAGATTTGGAGAGGATAATTACCTATTCCAAGGGTAAGAGCTCATAGTGAAGGAGTACAAGTGGTCTTATTTCTTTCAGGAACTAGTCTATGCCCAACTTACCACTCCTTGCAACTTCCTGAAGTTTTTGCACACATGGCTCTATTTTATTTTTGTTTACTTTTACAAAAGCAATAGTGTTTCTGTGCTATAATTTGTGTGATCCCCTAGGTCCAAACGGTTTGAAAAAGTCTGAGAAAAAGTATTCAGACTAAAGTTATCTCATCTTTGGAGTAAAAAAAATTCCTTTAGGGTCACATAAACCTAGAAGGCTGAAGAGCTCTGTGTGCTATGCAAAATGTTTGGGGAAAATATCACCTGTGATAACTTGGAGGGTATATATGTGCCTAAGACCCTGCTTATCTAGCAGAAATGATGATCACTGTGATTATATTGACCATTATGGGCTGTTTTGAGAAAAATATTATAGTAAAAAATATAAAGCAAGATTTGGCTAGTTCCCAAGCAGAGAACCAAGAGAGTGGATACATTCTAGATATAAGGGAACAGTGAATAGTAGAGAGAACAGTGAATAGTAGAATTTAGAGAACAGTGAATAGTAGAATTTAAGACTGAAAGGGCTTTATTGAAAAAGACTAGTAATGTTTCTCACTGAAACACAATAACTCAGATTAAAAGTTGTATTTACACTACACTCTTGTTTTATAATAATGTAACCATTAAATTGTGGTAGAAAGAGAAAGGAAGAGAGAGAGGGAGAAAAAAAGGACATGGGGTGAAGAAGCTATGAGAAGGTTATGACAGGTTTGAAAACTATGTCTTAGAAGTAATTTTGGATATGATTATTGTCATTTAAAACTGACTGCAAGTGGCTTCTGGCTACAACATTTTTGAAGGAATCTATGACAAAAAAAAAAAGGAATGAACCTGTTCTAAGTTTGGGACTGTTTAGAGACCTTAAAATAACACTGGGCAGGAAGGAAATGGGTTACAAAAGCTACACAGCCTACAAATGTCCATTTCAGACATGACCTTGGAGGCTAATGGACAAAGAAGAATTTCTCAGAAGGTAGTGTCTGTGGCCATGGAAACTAATGGACAAAAGAGTACCTTCAGGAGAGCAAAATCAGTGTGTAAGTAAGAGACTTCCACAACTCCCAGGGCTGCCCATTAGGATTTTTATTTCTTTTTTGCCTTGACAAGCAATTGCTATGTGCCTTACATTATTCCCTACTTTGAAGGGGAGATTTTATAATAATTATTCTGGTCTCTTATTTTTAATCATATAGTAGATATTTACATGAGAGTGGGCAGATAACCTGATATTTAGTTCTTAAGTTACTGTTTTTTAAAATGTCCTGGCTTCCAGACTGCAAAGAGCCACCTTTGGACCTGATAGAAAGATTGTGCATCAAGGGGAGAGCCTGCCTTTTGAACGGGTGCAATGACTGCATGGGGCTTTCAATGTACTTTTGTAGGGAGTCGAGCATGTCTGGTATATGTGTTCTATAGATAGGAAGCATAACATTGATATTTGACAACAAGGAGGGTACGCCATTGCTGAATTACTGTGTGTAACCAATGTCAATTTTCCTATCTCTTAGTAACAGACAAACTTACTTTTCTCACTCTTGCTTTGTGTGGCCGTATGATTGAGGTTTGCCTAATGCAATGCCCCCAAAGTTGTGTTTGCCTTTTCTAGCTGCAGCCCACATAGACCTCTAGCACAATCATTTAGCACTTTACTTGTCATTTGGCTAGGAGCAAAACACGTGGAAGTTCTAGGTAAGGGGCTGGCAAACAACAGCCTGTGGGTCCAGTCCAATCTACCACCAATTTTTGTAAATCAAATTTTATTGGAACACAGTCATGCTTACTCGTGTAGGTACTGCCTATAGATTTTTCCATCCTACAACAGAAGATTTGAGTGATTGGCTATTTAGGGTCCCAGAGGCCAATATTTACTAGCTTTCCTAGTAAATATTTTAGAAAGTTGTCCAACTCTTATTTTAGGGGATGGTGGATGGAAGAATTCTGGGTTGCTACATCACTTCATGGTAGACAACTCACTTCATACCTGATTAGATTTTACTAGAATAAATTCTGTTGTGTTAAGAATTGAGATTTTTGAGATTTAACTATGCAGCAGCTAGAATTACTTTAATATGCTGTGATTGAGATTTAAATGTGGAAGGACATGTAGGTCTAATGATCAAGGTTTCAGTGTGAGATTCATGCCTATAAGCAGTAAAAATGGACCAAACTTTTCAAAATGACACTTCGAAAGGAAGTTTAACTCCAATAAGAAAGGGAGATTAATGCATTCTTCCAATAAAACTCTGTTTATACTTGTATTTTTAAGGATTAACTTTTTTAGAGTATACAACTGTCTTATGGTTTACACTGTTTGTTATCACAAAAAATAGTGAGTAAAATACATACTCCAGCTATATTTTAAATATTTGTTTTTATAGTGTACTTAGTTCCAGGCTCTGAGGCTAAGAGTGCAAGCTCTCTTTTGCTATTAAATGGCCACCAGAGAGGATCTGTGTGTCTGATAGCTTTTAGTGAGCTACCCTCACTTTATTCTGAAAGTGAACATTTCTAGAAAATGTTAAAAAATATAATCATGGGCCTTAACAGATCAACTCTATATTAATTATTAGTTTTGGGAAAAACCAATAGAAGCCAAATATGTAAAGCACACCTTTAGGAAGCTTTACACAAGGCCCATGGCTGATCCAGTACCTGCTGGCTCCACTAGCCTCAAGTGGCTCCTGCGGCACCAAGCTAATGGCAGACTCCTGAAAACCTAGGCTTCTAGCTCATCCCAGTACTGGATGGCTCCTATGGTCCCAGGCAGCTCCTGTAGCCCCAGTTTCCAAATCAGCTCCACAAACAGGTTGCCAGATGCAGAAATTCTTAACAAAATACTAGTAAACCAAATTTAACAGCATATTAAAAGTGCCATACATGTTGATCAAGTGAGTTTCATCTCTGGGATGCAAGGATAGTTCAGCATACACAAATCAATAAATGTGATATACCATATAAATAGAGTGAAAGATAAAAATCATATGCTTATCTCAGTAGGAATAGAAAAAGCATTTGGAAAAATTCCTCAATGTTCCATAATTAAACTCTCAATAAATTGGGTATAGAAGGAACATACTCTAACATAATAAAAGCCATATATGAAAAACTCACAGTGAACATCATATTCATGGTGAAAGGTTGAAAGTTTTTCAGCTAAAGATCAGGAAGAAGACAAAGGTGCTCATTCACTCTTATTCAATATATCACTGGAAGTCCAAGCCAGAGCAATAAGGCAAGATAAGAAATAAAATATAGCTGAATTAGAAAGGAAGAAAAAAAATTGTATTTGTAGGTGATATGATCTTATATACAGAAAATTCTAAAGACCCTTTCAAAAAACTTAAAATTAATAAAAGAATTCAGTAAAGTTGCAGGATACAAAATCAACATACAAAAATCATTTGCATTTCTATATACTAATAACAAACTTTCTGAAAAAGAAATTAAGAAACAATCCTATGTGTGATAGCATCAAAATAATAAAATACTTAGAAATCAATTTGACCAAGGATGTAAAAAAAGTGTACACTGAAAGTTACATGACATTCATGAAAGAAGTCAAAGAAGACATGATAAATTAAAAGATATTCTGTTCTCATAGATTGGAGAATTAATATTGTGAAAAATGTTCATACTACTCAAAGGCCTCTAAAGATAATGGAATTTTTCACAGAAATAGAAAAAACAAGTTTAAAATTCATATGGAACCACAAATGACTCTGAATAGCCAAAGCAATACAGGGAAAGAAGAACAAAACTGGAGACATTACATGTCCTCATTTCAAACTTTATTGTAAAGCTATAGTAGCCAAAACAGTATGGTACTGACATAAAAACAGACACATAGACCCATGGAACAGAATAGAGATCTGATAAATAAATTGATGTATACACGGTCCACTAATATTTGACAAGGGAACCAAGAATACTCAATGGCAAAAAGATAGTCTCTTCAATAATGGTGTTGGGAAAACCAGTCACATACAAATAATGAAATTGGAAACTTATCTGAAAACACTCACAAACATTAACTCAAAGTGGATTAAAGACTCAATGTAAGAACTAACATAGTAAAATTACTAGAAGAATATTTAGGGGAAAAGTTCCTTGACATTTGTCTTGACAATGGTTTTCTGTTATGATACCAAAAGCATATTCAAAAAAGTAAAAATTAACAAATGAGACTACATCAAACTAAAAAGCTTCTGCAGAGCAAAAGAAACAATCAGAAAATAAAAAGAATAAACTATGAAATAGAAGAAAATATTTGCAAATCACATATCTGATAAAGGGTTACTATCCAAAATATATAAGAAACTCATACAGCTCAGTGGCCAAGAAAAATCCAAATATAAAATGGACAGAAGAGTTGAACAGACATTTTTCTAAACAAGACATACACATGGCCATAGGTACATGAAAAGGTGTTCAACATCACTAATTATCAGGGACTTGCAAATCAAAACCACAATGAGATATCATCTCACACCTGTTACAATGGCTATTATCAAAAAAAACAAGACAGACAGCAAATGTTGGCAAGTTGTGGGAAAAAGGGAAACCCTGTATTTAGTTGGTAGGAATGTAAATTGGCATTAGTACAGCCACTATGGAAACCAGTATGGAGGTTCCTCGAGAAATGAAAGTTGGAGCTACCGTATGATCCAGGAATTCCACTTTTGGGTATCCTTGTATGGCTGAAGGGAATAATATCACTATCTTAAGGAGATACCTGCACCCCAATGTTCACTGCAGTATTATTTACTGTAATCAAAATGTAGAAAGAACCTACTGTCCTTCAATAGAGGAATGAATGAAGAAATGTGGTACATGTGTACATTACATGCACAATGGAATATTATTAGGCCATGAGAAAAAAGGAAATGCTGGCATTTGTGACAATATGGATGGACCTTGAGAGCATTATGCTAAGTAAAATAAATTAGACAGATAAAGTCAGATACTGTCTGTTCTCACTTATATGTGGAATTTTAAAAAGCTGAACCCAAAGAAATAGAGAGTTAGACTGGCCATTGCCAGAAGCTGGGGGTCGGAAGTGGGGTGAAAGAAATGTGGATATATAGGTCAAAGGTACAAATTTTCAGCTATAATATGAATAAGTTCAAGGTATCCAATGTGCAGTGTGGTGATTATAATTAACAAGTGTATTATATACTTAAAAGTTGTTAAGAGAGTAAATCCTGAGTGCTGTGACCTCACACAAAAATGGTACTTATTTGAGGTGATGGACGTGTTAACTAACCTTATTGTAGTAATCATTTTGCAGTATATATATGTATCAAATTATCATATTATACACCTTAAACTTAGATATAGTATATATCAATAGCATCTTAATAAATCTGGGGGAAAAAGAGAAAGATTTGCAACTCAACAAAGGAAGTTTGTGCACTGCAAACTCTCTAATAAACTCTGAGATTATAATAACTGCCCCCACCTTACATTGGCAAGAGATAAGTTCCAAGAACCCCAGTGGATGGTGAAACCATGGATAGTACCAAATAAACCATATACAGATCATGTTTTTCCTATACAGACATGCCTATGATAAAGCTTAATATATAAGTTAGGCACAGTGAAAGATTAACAATAATAATAAAATAGAACAATTATAACAATATACTGTAATAAAAGTTATGTGAACGTGGTTGTTCTTCCTCTCTCTGTCAAAATGTCTCATTGTGCTGTAGGTACAGGGTGGATACAATGGACAGAGGCTTAATTCACATCCTGGGTGGGACAAAGTGGGACAGCATGTTTCATCATGCTATTCAAAATCGATTGTATTTTAAAACTCATGAATTGTTTATTCATGGAATTTTCCGTTAAATATTTTTGGA
>PVKM010026522.1:0-19289 GCA_004027735.1 Carollia perspicillata | reverse complement strand
TGTGTAAGCTCTTGAAGGATCAGTTGCAATCTTGGCAACTTTGCTATTTTACTTGTCATTCTAAGGCTGGAGTGTTAAGCAGTTGAGAGCCATTTTTGTACAAAGTGAAGGATAAACTTTTTGATAAAACATTGCATTTTGGGAAAAACCTTAGGCAAACACATTGCGTAGAGAGTGATGGCATACTGATGCCGAGAGTAAGCATGGTGGGAAAACTCGATCGCTGTGCCAGCCCTCATGGGTTCAGAAGAAAACTTGGTCCGTGTAGAAACTTGGTACTTCAGTGTGTAGTGCCTCTAAATAACCTAATGAGGGACGGTTATATGAACCAGGGCAAATGGACGTTTTTCTCCAGACAGTCCCTGGGTCTTCCCTCACCTACAGCCCTGTTTCTTCTAGTCCCCATGTTCTCTGGCTAGATTTCAAAGAGTTTCTGCTGTTCCGACCCCCTGCACTCAGTGGGGCTCCGTGTGCGTGTGTGCAGAGATGTGTGTGACAGCAGACGCGCTCCTGATCCCGGGTCTGTGCCTCTCCCCTGACTGGTTGCTCTCGTTTGTTTATGTTTTTGGCCTTCAGTGCAGCCAACTTTAGCCAGATCTTTCTAGGACAAACTTCGTGGGATGGACATAGCTCAGTGAGCTCATTGCTGATAAAATCGTATTTTTTGTGGGCTGAAGGTGTGAAATGTGACAGATGGGAAATAATACAGTCTAGGGTGGGAAAGGCAAGAGCCGATGCTGCCCATAGGCCTGGCTGTCCCTGTCGGGTGTTTTGTGTCTGGGATGAGCTCCTCCCCTCCCCTCCCCAATTCCAAGCACTCGAGTTCAAGCTTCCTTTGTTACCTTGCGGAATGTACCGGTGCGGTGTGCAAGGTGCTTGCACCGCCTGCCAGATGCACCGCCTGCCAGATGCACCGACCAAACGTCACGCGGTGTTCTGCCACCTTCAGCTGTAACGTGCGATCTTTGCTTATTGCCTCTTTAGTCTTTGTCCACGTGCGTGTTCTTACGTAGTCGCAGTCATTTGATACACGCATGCCTTGTTCTGTACCGTTTTATGTAAGGGACTGGAGCATCCGCGGGTTTTGGTGGCTGTGCTGGGAGGAGGTAGTGTCTCTGGAACCAGTCCCCTCAGATGCAGAGGGACAACTGTGCTCCTTTATTTCCACTTATCATAAGCACTTCCCATGTATATTTATAGGACTTGTAAATTATAGCATATTAGTTACCTAATTTTTAATATATCACAGTTTCTTCCTCTGTTGCTAACTTGTATCTAGTTTTTGGGTGGTTTCTTTTTGTTTGCTTCTTGGTGTGAGAAGCATCAGAGGGAACATCTTTGTGTAATGCTATTTCCCAAAGAGAAATACCCAGGAGCTATATCTCAGGGTGTGAACATCTTAATGGCTTTTGCTTTGAATGTCAGGTTTTGTTTTCCAGAGGAACAGTGCCTTTTTACAGTGCTACCAGTGTGTCCACAGACCTTTTAAAAGCAGTGCTTTTGTAAACACTTAGCACAGGACGTGCCTTTGCTTTCAGATGGGTCTACGAGCTCCGTCTAGCAGTAGCTCACTTCCCCCAGTAAAATCTAGCCGGAAACATCTACGGTGTTGGGCTGCTCGCTGCACCAGAGCCCTGGCTGGGCCGGCTACATGTATGATCCTTCTCACGTCTGGCACAGAGCTACCAGATGCATTTTCGGTGAATTGTCTTGACCCCTCTCATCATACGTGAATGTTCACGTTGATGTTTCCGTTATAGTTTTTTGCTGGTAGAATGTTGTAGAAGTACGGTGGAGCCTGCTCCATATTCTGATACTTTTTAAAAAAATGTCCTGGTTTGCTTAGGATGACTGTGTTTTTCTCTACTTGGTTCCTTTGTTCCCCTGAAAAAATAAAAACATCCAACAGGAGAAAGACCAGAGTAGGCAAAAGCCTCTACCTGAACCTTCTGTCAGGACTGTTTATTTAAAGCGTTGTAAGTTTCCACGCTTCCTGTTATCTTAGTGGATCTTGTGAATTGATCTTGTGAATTGAACCCGTGTGGTCCCTGGTCTGGCCTAACCCTGTGTTGTCTTACTTTTCACAGTGAACATAAAGATTCTGAGAAGAAACACAAAGAGAAGGAGAAAACCAAACACAAAGATGGAAGTTCAGAAAAACATAAAGACAAACATAAAGACAGAGACAAGGAGAAACGAAAGGAGGAAAAGGTACAGAACGTCAGTGGGGCGGCCTTCTCCCTCGGTTTACCTTTCAAAGCGAGTACGCAAGTCCCTTCGTTGCAGAGCAGACCCCTTGGCCGTTGAGGGGAAAAGTCTCTGTCAGGACGCTTGAGAATCAACCGTAGTCTTAAACTGTGAAAGCCAGAGCCCTTTGCCACTGTATTTACAGTATCATGTCTGTTCATAAGTTCATATGGCAAATGGGAAGGTTGAGGACGTAGTGTTTCTGGGAATGTCTGTTTTCTTTCATGAGGAAAACGAATGCTGTTTTAGGGGAAAGGCTTAACTGTGTTGGATCTCTGCTGAATGAAGGCTCCGGAGGGAGCAGTTGGTGTGCTGGCGCCGCCCCCGACTCGCGGTCCCAGCTCGGCCAGTACAGCCACCTCCAAGTGGCCGGCGCCTCCGGCTGCAAATGAGTGGCGCTGGGCACACACTTTAAGAAAACTATTTTTAAGTTTTTGAAAAAGTAACATTTGCACTTGGTAAACTCAGACAACGTGAAACAGGGAATATAGTGAGAAATACATCTCCTTTTTATCCCTGCAGCGACTATACTATTTTCGGTTTTCTTCCAGAGACACTCACTGTAGGTACATCTGTGTGTGTCCCCATCCCTTTGTGCATTTGTATGAAGATAGCCTGTGTCTGACGAGGTAGCACATGGGGAGTTGAAGGAGAGGACTGTGAATATACTTTCACAAGGAATTGACTATTTCTTTTTGTTTTGTTTTCCTTTTCTTTCCTCTCCGCACTGCCAAGGGCAAATCCTTGGGAGGTGGAGTATATTTACTGAGGGAGAGGGACCTGCCATAATTTGAAGGTAAAAAGCTACCATTTTAGGGAAACTTGTCAGTGAATTGGAAAATTCACCCTGAAGAATTGTAAAAACGAGTCTTAGAAAAATAGAAAAGCCATCAATTCACGTGCTCAACAAGAAGAGTCAGCCTGTGATCAGAATGCCCCAAGAGTTGAAGGCCAAGTACTGACAAATAAGAGAGGCTTCTCCAGACATAGTCCTTTCAAGGCACTGACCAGTTATCGCTGCTTTACCTTTCAGATTCGAGCCTCTGGGGATGCGAAGATAAAGAAGGAGAAGGAGAACGGGTTCTCAAGGTGAGGCCCCCCTGCTTGTCTCCGCCGGGGCCAGCAGGCCAGCTGCCCCGGCTGTGCTGTTGCCGAGCGCACCTGAAACACGCTGACCTGGCCGCCTCCGGGTTTCCAGGGAAGTTGGCAGGGAGAGGACTTGTCCGAGCCAACCTTAGCAGTTCTGCAGTGCCGTACAGTGAGACTGACCAGCACATCTTCCAGGAGTTTAGAGTGGGGAAGGCAGACAGTAAGAAATTTTTTTTAATTGAGATACAATTTACATACCATAAAATCCACCCTTCGAAAGTGTGTGATTTGACTGTTAGTGTATTCACCAGGTTGTGCGTCCTCCGCACTGCTGCACTGATTTGAGAACATTTCCACCACCCCAGGAAGAAGCTCCATACTCAGTAGTAGTTGTTAGTAATGTTCTGAGGCTCGAATACAGACTCGCCTGTATGATCTAGGGATTTTAGGGAAGGGTGTAGGTTTGAGTAGAAATGTGTCTCTTTTCTGGGAGGAAAGGAAAATATGCACAGTCTAGAGGTCAGCTTTCCTGTGCTATTTTTGCTGTCATGATTCTGTTTTCCTCATCAGTCTCAACTTTTCAAAATAAGCCCACGAGTCCCCTCTAGTTTCAGAAAACTAGGAGTTTATGGTCATGTATTCTCACTCGCCTCCACAAAATGACAGCACGGGTTTACTAGGAACTGTTGGAATTGTTTGCATTATTGACTAAGCAAACAATTGCAGAGACAGAGTGTTTTGAAAGTTTTGCTTCCTTGAAACTTTGAACTTTCAGTTTCGTTTGAGAACAGTTTTGAAAGCTGTGCCATATCCGCCAGGTCCCTGAGACCAGGAGAAGCAGGAGCCCTCTTCAGGCGTGTTTTGTAACTGTTCAAGGAATGCCAGACAATAAAATTCACTGGAAGCTGCCCTGACAGTCTGGCTTCTTAGATAAAGTACTGAGCACAGGGAGGCTATTTTTTTTGCCAAGAGACTGACTGCCCGGGATTTTTATTAAACTAAGGCATTAATAGACTCTCTGGACGTGGTGTAGTGCTGGGTTCAGTTTCAGACTTTCTGGGTTAGAGCATTCGGAACGCACCTTTCGAGGCGATGTCTCTACGTTCACTTCGCTAGGCTGCGTGTCGGCTCGCGTGTGTGTCGTCGCAGAGAATCCAGGTGCTTCGCTGGGCGGAACCCAGTGTTCCGGTCCGTTGTGTAGAGCACCCTGGGGCCTGGTAACCCTTCCACATGTTTGTGCTCCACCTGCGGCGATGACGAGATCTAGCATTTACTGGTTGGGTGAATGTGGTTGGGTGAGTGGCGGTGTTCCTTTCTTTCTGGCTTTTGGGGATTTTGAACCCTTGAGTGTATGTTACTCATTTTTATGGTTGTGGGGGGGGGCAGCTTTAGAGGCTGGCATTTGGGAAATGTGTAGAAATAAGGAAGAAAAGCTGATTTCTGTAAACATTCCAATCAGTTCTGTTGCAAGCAAGGTGATCCAGTATGCCTGAAGGGGGTGGGGTGACGCTGTCTACCTTTAAAAGGTAGAGCCCCCACGGGGCTCTCTGGACTTCCTTGCAGCTGAGTCTGCGAGCTTATCCCTTGGGTCTCTCAGATGTGGGAAGGTTGGTGTCCAGAGACCAACTAGTTAGCTCCGTACATGCTTCTGGCTGTCGGCAGTGGGGGTCCGATGAGATGTGCCAGACCCGGGAACATCCCAAGGCTGTGGCCATGGTTGGTTCTATGGTTTTCTCACTTCTTCCTTCCTCTTTTTGGTTCAAGGTAGTTGTCTAACGGAATTACCTTTTTTTTTTTAAATCCTCACCCAAGGATATGTTTATTGATTTGAGAGGCGGGGGGCCGGGGGCGGGGGAAGAAAAGCATTGACGTGAGAGAGAAACAGATTGGTTGCCTTCTGTATGCACCCTGACCTGGGATTGAACCTGCAACCTAGGTATGTGCCCTGACCAGGGACTGAACCCGCAGCCTTTTGGTATATGGAATGATGCTCCAACCAGCTGAGCTGCCTGGCCTGGCCTGGGCTAAGAGAATTATCTTTAAGGCAAGGCAGTCTTCTGTGTTCAAGTAAGTAGACCTTAGGAGGACATTGGACAGAGACTAGATGTGGCTTAAAATGAACTGGGTCTGTCCGGAGTCTCTCGTTGAGCACGTGCCCCTCTGCTGTGATGCAGCTCGGTTATCTTCCTCCCTTGTAATTCAGGTTATTTTAGACCCTTAAGGTACCAAGTTTGGGAAGTGAATTTTTATTCCTTTCCTTGTAAAAACTGAACTTTAGCTTTTGATGCACTAGAATAATCAGTTTGGATCATTCCTGGGGTGAGATACATAGTATATCCCTCATGGGAGGTGGAGGTAAGGAAACAATTCAGTTTAAGTTTGTTCCCATTGTCGTTTGGGTCATGCTGGCAAAGGCAGCTAAAATGTGGTGGAAAAGAAGACTGACGTAGAATAAGGAGTCCTAACTCCGAACCTCGATGTGCCTGTTCATCTGCAAAGTGAGGGCGGTACTGCCTGCCTCGCAGGGTTAAAGTGAGAATTGAGTGAGCAAAGGTGCTCATGGAAAACCTTCATGATCAGCACGTACAAGTGTGCATTGTGGTCCTTCTGGCAGCTGCTTCCCAGCGAGAAGCTGTGCCCCTCCTCCGGCTACTGAACGTGGACGCCCAGCACTCGGTAACTCACGCTTCTTCCTTTTCAGTCCACTGCGGATTAAAGATGAACCTGAAGACGACGGCTATTTTGCTTCTCCTAAAGAAGATATAAAGCCATTAAAGAGGCCTCGAGATGAGGATGAGTGAGTCTTTCTTACTGTGACTTTGAAAATGAACAGGAGTTGTTTACAGAATAAATGTGATGTATGTGTCCCTGCGATCCACGGAACAGCGGCGCTGACTTCCCTCGTTTGGGATTTGGGACTAGTGGACTGGGCGACTTGATTTCTCTTTGCATTATGAGAAGTAGGGTTTGCTAAGCAAGTAAGTAGTGTGCCTGAGGCTTAAATGGAGACTTTATATTTCCATTTTTATGATTGAAAGGTAATGCATCTTAGTAGGAATTTCACATTAAGCAGAATTCATGAAGAATATTTAAATTAGCTAAGTTACTTTAAGTGTATCATCGCTTCCCACAGATAAGTTTTCATTGTTAAAGCAATTTCTCCTAGGATCTGTGCCTGTCAGGCCATTCCATTCTAAGTGAAGTGTCCCTATATAGAAGAGGTAATGACATTGTTCTTAATTAAAACAGTTATTTGAGGCTTGCATGTACCTCTTTCTCAGATTCAGTCAGCGAGGTTAAGCTCCATTCATTATTTTCAATCTTGTATAGCTTATTACAAAGGATTTATGGTAGAAAGTGGTGGGCGGAGAGGGAGCAGGAATGTACTTGGTGAACTCGCTGTGTTCATTCAGGATTCATACAGAATTTCTTTCCTCCCCCTTGGAGCCAGCCATTACTTTGTGGCAGCCATTGTCACACTGTCGGTTCCCAGGCTTCCATCTTCCAGTGGTGTCCTTCATGTGTACGTCCCCCCATTCCACTTCCCCCCAGGCCTGCGTGTAGTGCAGAGTGGTTTGTTTTGTTCTCTGTAGGGCTGTAATGATTGGGCTTTGGTCTGGCCGTCTTTCTCTGTCCCATTCTTGACTAGAATGCTCAGCCTAGAAAGACAGCAACCACGCCTGAGCCTCCAGTAGGAGTTAGGGGGTCCTGATCCTGTTGGTGAGAACTGCTGAGTCACAGTTGTGTTAACTGCATATTCATGTTCCCCTTTCTAGTGCTGATTATAAACCTAAGAAAATTAAAACAGAAGATACCAAGAAAGAGAAGAAACGAAAACTAGAGGAAGAAGAGGTTAGTAAAGAGACTTAGGCCCTTTGGGGCTTGAGTTTGGAATAGGGAGTTTTCCATAAAACGACTTAGAAGGCAAATGGGTGTAGGGATTCAGTTGGTCTGCTGGAGGAGAAAAACCCGCACACGTGTGCAGTGGCGGTGGCGCTGTTCGTGTGACGGTCCCTCCAAGGCTTCCTGGGTGCCTGCCCATGGCTGTGCTGCCAAATGAGGCTCTTAGAGAAGCTCCTCCCTCTTCATACATGCAGAGGACATGTCAGCAAGAAGTCATATTTGCCTTACGGTTCCAGAAGAGGAGTGTTTTCAGTGCTCTCTCATACCTAACAGAGCTTGCTCATCCCTCACTTTGGGTACCCCTTCTTTCTTAACACCCGTTAACGGGTGTTGCTGGGACACAGGGTAAAATCCGACCTCTAGCCCGGCTCCGCCCTGTCCGGCCCCCCATCTTGTGCTTCTCTTCATCTCGTGCCTCTTCCCTAACTTGCTTCCTTCCAGTGGCACCGACCTGCGTTTCTCCTCTACACGGTTCTTCTGTGTTCTGCCGCTTTCTGTAGCGCACACGGCGCGCACTGCTCCGTGTCGGGAGCACGCGCTCTCCTCCCTTCTCCTCTCGATTTATAAGCCTTCCTTAAAAATCTCAGTTCAGTCCAAGCACTTTCTTCAGGTTCTGTTTGATGTTTTTGGTAGACTGAACACACAATATTAGCGTTCCTCCTTTTGACACTTTCTATTTCTTATACTGGAGACTTCTTAGCAAGTAATTCAAGTAAAACATGTTAGAAATTCACAGGGATCTCAATCCTGTGCTCTCCTAAGAGAGGAAGGGGGTTGAGTGATCTTTAAGTCGAGGGCTGCATTTGAGGTTAGCCACTGCCTTGGGCAGAGTGGATTCACAAGCATAAAGGCAACGGCTGGAAGTCCCACCAGTGGAGGTAGTGATAGTGAGGGGCAGTGAGTCTTAACGGGTGTAATCTGTCATAGCATGAGAATAATAGTAATAATTGAAAGGAAATGTGATAGGTGCGCTGACTGTGTGCCAGGCACTATTCTTAACACTGTACCATTTCAGTTAATCCATAGAGCGACCCTTAGAGACAAATAATTGCTACTTTAGCTCCATTTTACAGGTGCATAATCAGTATAGAGAGGTCAAGTCATTTGTCTAAGGTCACACACCTACTAAGTGGTGAAGCTGGCTTTGATCCCAGGAGCCAGCATAGTAGCTACTGTTGTCCTGCCTCCTGGGGGGCTTTGCTAACCCTTCCACTCCACACGGAGAGAGGAGTGTGTCTTTAATGAATCATACAAAAATATTAATGGGTACGTGAGCCATCGAGAGAGGAGTGGGTCTCTACACAGTAATTTAGAGAATTATTGTTTTTCTGACACACTGTTCTTGGCAGAAGTTCGAGTTTATGAGAGCCAACTCAAGGAGTTGGTAGGGCAGTGTTGAGTGGCGAGTACGGTGGTCAGTCTCCCCACTGTCGTGTAGATCATCATCAGACTAGGCAGTAAAGAAGCGCGGAACTCGGCTCTCCACGCTTTCCAGATCGCCTTTGTGCTTCTGCTGCGTTTAGCACCGTACTGCCTTTCCTGGATCTCGGGAGAGGTTAGTCGTAACTGTTAGGCCACTTTGAAAAAAGAACAGTTGACTCCCATTTTTTAAATTATTCTGTTTAGCCCCTCTCTCTACAGGGGGAGAAAAGAAAAGTTCAGGCTAAAAGACTGAATTAACACAGTGTTAATTGTGGCAAGGACCCCAGGTGGCGGGATCAGTCATTAAACCTCACTTGCTAGCTATGTTTTTTTTTTCATTTCTGGGAATTGTTCCGCAGTCTCTCAGTGACTGATTATTCCATTTTAAGGTTTGAAAATATACAGTGTAGCCAGTAGTTTCCTGATGGGACCATCTGCAGGCCTGTTCAGAAGCTATTCAGAGAATGTCTTAACTGAAAAACATTTCCCTTTCCTGTGGTGTGTTTCAGCCTAAATAGTAAATGTGATCCTCCAGTACTTTCTCCTCACAAACGTACTTAGACATTTATATTCTCATTCCAGTTTTTAAATACGTGTGGTACTGTAGTCTTTCCTTTGTCTTGTACCCCAAAGGTCATTTGCTTAAAGATCCTGAGTTTAACTTAGTTGCCATCCTATCAATTAGTCGGGGAGTGTTTGTCTTATTCCAGTCATTCCCATGAGTCACATTCTCTTATTTTTCTGGCAAACGTGGGCTTCCATCATGGTCAGTATCAGCGATGTGGCTTTGAGGAAGTAACAAAACCTCTGATTCAGAGTTTCCTCGAACTGGAAGGGGTCAAACCAAACTATCTACACAGTTCTTTGAAGCTCTGCTAGTCTGTAACTGATTTTAATGTAACTCAAAGCCACCTTCCATCGCTATCTAAAACTTGTTGAGTCAAGACTGAAGTTTTCTTGAGTAGTTCGGACAAAGGACAGTATCTTCCAAAGAGTTCCAGCTCTCTGGAGAGGGACCCCCACCTGTTGAAGACCACGTTTTTGCCCAGATGCGTGTATGTTTTGAGATTTATCTCTTGCCCTGGTGAATCGCTCTTGTTTGTGTTTGGTGATCTCTTTCTGTGCCGTCGTGACAGCTCACCTAGGGTCGGAGCCACAAAGCAACACCCCCCACAAGGAGCAGCAGTCATGCTAGGGCCTCCCAAATACTTGCTCACTGTTTGGTGACTGTACGCAAGCAACAGCAACAGAAAGGCCCTCCCAGGCCCAGTCATGGCTTCCCTTCCACGTTGCATAGTAAGCATCTAACAGAAAGCCTCGCCTGCCCGGCGTTTGCTGGGCAGTGTTTGCTGGAAGAGGTGAAGGATGCGTGGATGTAGAGATAAGTGAGGACTGTCCGCCGGGCCACTCTGGATGGCAGCCGTGCGTCCCCAGACCTACCCGAGGTTAACACGAGCGCCGCATCCCAGGCTCTTCTCTGCAGAGGGAGCGTTTTTAACTGCTCTCTTGAATCATTATTTGTCAGGGAGTTTTGGGAACTGCTGCTCTGGAGAAAAGCACAGGTACAGTTTTACTCATCTGTCAACTAGGGAAGGTTGAACCTAAGGCTGTCTCTGGTTCTGCCGTTGTGCGGTTCCAGGTTTTCTTCTAACGGGCCCCCAGAACTACTTACAGAAAGGCAACTAGTCCTTATTTAAGTGCTTTCTCCCCATGTTTCTTTGTAGGATGGTAAATTGAAAAAACCCAAGAATAAAGATAAAGATAAAAAAGTTCCTGAGCCAGATAGCAAGAAAAAGAAGCCGAAGAAGGAAGAGGAGCAGAAGTGGAAATGGTAACAACATGTCAGCACTGGGTTACAGTGTCAGCTCTTTGATGCCACAGCCTAATGAAGCAGTAACGTTGAGTTACTCAGATTAATGCCCTGGTGTTCGGGGGAGGAGGGGGGTGCTTAGAGGAACCTCTCCAGAGTAACACTTCGAAATAAGTTTCCCAGGTCCTAGTGAAAGCGTCAACTAGCTCTTAACCTACTGTATCCCAAAACCAGGCCCCAGCCTATTGAACAGAGTGAACTGTAGAGGCAGACCTGTGTGTATAGGAGTTTATCATGTAAAGAGCAGTGCATTCAAAACGATAGGGATTATCGTAAATAAGATGGATTATTCCATAAACAATGTTGGGAAAACTGCCTGTTTAAAAAAAACCCTCCCCAAGAAAAACTCGGCAGATATTTGTGTAACTGTAGAACAGCAGAGTTCCTTTGAAGCATGGCATATGTATAACCAGAGCCAGAAGGAAAAGATTCATAGATTTGATATATCAAAGTTAAATCTTCTGTATGGCAAACAAACTCATGCCATTAAAAGAACATCTCAGGGGAAAGTACTTGGAATACACAGGGCTGAGATTCCCAATATGAAAAAAGGTCTTTTAAAACAAACATGAAAGGAGTGGTAATACAGAAAAGCAAGAAGCAGACAATTCATTAAAGAAAACAAACTGTTAGTAAACAGCTTAAAATACAGTCAACCTTACAAGTAACAGAGGCTTAAAGAAAAATAATAAATGATAAACCTGTTTGTTGAATATCTCCGACTGGGAAAAATCAAGTATCAAAGTCTGGGGTGTGATAGTAAATAGGCCTTCGGGTGGTTGTATGCAGGCTGTTAGCAATAATAGAGGTTACTTTTGCAAAATGTGTTTAGGTAGGGAATTTTACTTTCTTAATAAAGTTTGATAGAATTTTGAAATAAACATGCATTTTTTTCTAATGCTGATTTTACTTAAAACTCTGCATTACTTAACTACCACACCAGTAATACATGATTTATATTTATGTTGAAAAATTCAAAGGGTCCAGAAGTATAGGAGGTAAAAAAAAATGAGTTTTCCTTCCCTCCTGTTCCCATTTTTCCTTTCCCGCTTCGTGGCAACCACTGTTCGTAGTTCGGCAGTGCTTACTCTGTGGATTTGGTCATTGAGGAAAACGGTCTCCCCCACTCCAGAGGAAAGGGAGGCGGTCCGTGACCAGGGCGGTGGCCAAGAGGGTCGGAGCTGCCACAGCCGGAGCAGCCAGCACAGCCGTGGGACTGGCGCTGCTGGTGTGGGCGCGCGGGGGGCAGGAGGGCGGAGGCGGAGACCACAGAGCCGAGGACCCTGGGCCTCCAGAGATCAGAGTCGGGGAGCAAAAGGCCTGTTTTTCCTTTCTTCATCTCATTTCACCTTTTTCTTTGTAACTAATAGAAGATTTTCAGTGATGGAATATCGAAAGGTTTTTAGGACCTTCAATAAAATGATTTTTCTTTTTTTGGATAAAATGAAGTGATGTGTAAATCAGGGTTATTCTTGGCACTTGTGAGAATGGTTAGTAATTCATCAGTCCATTGTCTCTCTGGGTTCTATGGTGGGAGCTCATTGTTCTGTTCTGTTTTGTTTTGTTTTTTAACTGATTTTAGAGAGAGAGACATTGATTTGTTGTTCCCCTTACTTACATATTCATTGGTTGCTTCTTGTCTGTGCCCTGGCTGGAGAGCAAACCCCCACAACTTTGGTGTGTTAGGATGACGCTCTAACCAGCTGAGCTGCCCGTACGCCAGGGTTTGTATTTTCGAATGAACAAGTTCATTTCCTCGTCATGACCAGCCCCTTGCTGTCTTCCCCCTTCCTTTGGAGTCTTGACTCCTGCTGGGTCTTGAAGTCGTCTTTTTCCTGGCCCGGCCTTGCGTGCTTACGGGACAGTGGGGAAGGGCCTTAGGCACTCTGGAAGGGTCTGATAGCCCAGTTTGCTTCTGTGGTTGAAGTCCTTATTGGTGTTGCCTCCCAGTAATTCTGAGAGGCCAGCCTTTGTTGTGGTGGTGGTTGCTGTTGCTTTGTGTTTTGTCTGAGTGGGCCTGGTCGGTCTTCAACTGAAGGTGGTTGGTTTGGGGTCGGCAGTTTTCGCTGTAGCCTCCTGGCCTGCTTCCCCCCAGTCCGATCGTTAAGCACAGTGCTCTGGGGCACAGTGTAAGTTGTAGAAGTGGGGAGCAGGGGTGATCAGCCTCTTCACTGAGAGCTCGCCCTTTCCTCCGTCGCTGTCCGGTGCCTGCTGTGCTCTGAAGTCAGTGGGCCGTCCTCAGTGACTGCCATTGGTGGTGTAGTCGGGACTCGAAGGGCAGATGCTCTCGTTTGTACTGTTCCTCCTGCTATTTCACTGAACGAATTACACACTTTACCAGCTCAGCCAATGTACAGATCTTTGCTCCCTCCTAGAGTCCGCAGACTTGTTCATCCTGCCAAAAACGGACTTTGATTCCCTGCCTCCCTCTCTCTGGTAATTGTGGGGATGGGGGAATGCTCAGGATCCCTCCAGGTTTCTTTACCTATCATGTGTTCCTCATAGAAACAGTGTTACAAGTGCTGGCAATACACTCAGGCTCAGTCCCATGAAACCTCTTTAACCCGGATCCCCCTAATTTGACTAGAACCTGGGGTAGCTGTTTAGGGTTCCAGTGGATCCTCCAGTCGAGTTCACCTTTGCGTCAGGGCGGACCTGTTGGGACACAGCTGCTGTGTTTATTCTATACAGGTGACTCGTCACCAAAAGACCTTGAAGGTAGGCAGTTTGTTGCAGATGTTTGGGAGACATTAAATGGAGTTTGGGGTCTTTTTTTTTTTTATAACCAAGAGCCTCGAAGGATTATAATGTAGAGAGTTGGCATTGAACGACCAGGACTCGAGAACACGACCGGTAATGGTGATAAGACACGGACTATGGATTGACATTCTCTTCACACCAGAGAAACGGTCCTCGAGTCCTGAGATCAGCTTCCAGAAAACTGTAGTCTGTGATGTTTACTTCCGAAACTTCAGAAATTAAATGTGTATATCATAGTGTCCTGCAAGGTGTTTGTTAACTGCAAGGGAATTTGATTTCAGAGAGCATGTGGATGTTTACTGTCTTACACACATTTCTAGCATTTCCCCACCTTTCTTTATTCAAGCCGGTTTTATTGTCACTTACAACTAATTTGAATTAGTAAGTCAAGCCAGCTGTAGAGGCCACTTTGATGTCCACATGTTTTCTTTAATTCCGTTGTGAGCCATTGATGGGGCCTGAAAGGGCGAGTCTGTCAGAGACGTTTGCACAGGGAGAGATGCTGATCCCGTGATGTCGGCCTGTTGGAGGGTATGTTCTGTTTGAACTGATTCGAAGAAGAGTAGACTTAGGAGTTTGAATAGGTTCCTGTGTCCAGGCCTTTTTAAAATCATGTACATATTTGGAGGGGAAGGGAGGGAGAAAAACATCAATGTGAGAACAGAGCGTCAATTGGCTGCCTCCCGTACGCGCCTCCACAGGTACCAAACCTGCAGCCAGGCATGTGTGTATTCTGACCAGGAGTTGAGCTGGCAGCCTTTTCTTTGCTGGATGATGCCCAGCTAGCTGAGCCACACTGGACAGGGCGTGCTTACTCAGGGCATGCTTACTGATCTTGGAGGGGGGGAAGGAAGGAGAGAGAAACATCAAAGGGTTGCCTCTCGGTATGCACCCTGCTCGCACGCAGCCCACCGCACAAGCCCCAACTGGGGTTGAATCCGCAGCCCAGGCATGTGCCCTGACCAGGAACCGGCGACCTTACAGTTGATGGGATGACACTGCGATCAGCTGAGCCACGCAGGCCAGGGCCTGCACCTGGGCCTTTTGGTGCCGACGTCCCGTCAGGAGGTCCTGCCAGTTTCCTATCTGTAAAGTGGTAGGGTGGTCATAGGGGGTGTTAACGTTCTTTCTAAGATTTTGTGAATAGCTTGACCTTGAGGTTTATTTTTCAAGTTATTTTTAATTGTGGTGAAATAACATAGAAGTCATTATCTTAGCCATTTTCAAGTGCTCGGTTAGATGGTGGTACGAAGTGCATTCACGCTGCTGTCAGCCCTCCCCGCGACCCCTGCCTGTCTCCACGACTCTCCTCTTCAAAAGCTGGGATGCTCTTCAGTAGCTCTTCCTCATCTGGCCCTTTTCCTCCCCCTTCCCCCCGCCTTTCCCCGTTCTACTTTCTGCCTGAGTTCGGTTACCCTAGGTACCTGATGTAAGTGGAGTCCTACAGTGTCTCCCTTTTTGTGACTCTTCACTGAGCATAATGTCTTCAGAGTTCATCCGTGTTGTACGTGGGTCAGAATCTCCTTCCTTTATGAGGCTGAAAGAGCGTGTTTTGTTCATCCATTCATCTACCCTGCTTTGTACCTTTTGGCGGTGGTGAGTAGCGCTGCTGAGAACATCAGTGTGCCCGTGTTTGTTCGAATGACTGCTTTCAGTTCTTCTGGTGATGCTCCTCGTAACGAAACTGCTGGATCACCGGGTAAATCCGTGTCTAATTCTTGAGGACCTGCCGTGCTCTTTGCCATGGCAGCTGCTCCTGCTCCCGCGCCCACCAGCAGGGCACAGGAGTTCCAGTTTCCCACATCCTCGCCGACACCGACTTCCAGTCTGTTTCTGGTTTTAATAGTAGCCGTCGTGATGGGTGTGACTTGCTTTCCCTGATTACAGGCGGCGTTGAGGGCTGTTCCAGATGTTCACCGGCCGTTTGTGCGTCTTTGGAGAAATGTCTGTTCCAGTCCTCTGCCTGTTTCTTACTGGGTTATTTTTCTGTTTTGAGTTTGTGGTTCTTTATATAGTCTGGATATTAACCCCTTATCAAAATATTTGCTTTGCAGCTACATCTGTAATTCCATGGGCTGCTTTTTTCTCCTCTGTTGGTCAATGCAGCTTTAAATTTTGTAGTCCAGTTTCATTTCTGGTGTCGCAGCTAAGAAATCATTGCTAAATCCAGTGTTATAAAGCTTTTGTGTTATGTTTTTCTTTAAGTTATATAATTTTAGCTCTTATGTTTGGGTCTTTGATACATTTTGAGTTTATTTTTGTATATAGTGTAAAACAAAAGGCCAACTTCATTCTTTTGCGTGTGAATATCTAGTTTTCAACAAACTCGTCTGTTGAAAACACTCTCCTTTTTCCATTGAATGATCTTGGCATCTTGTCAGAAATCATTTGACAATATATATTGACTTTGATTTTTATAATATACTATTACAGCACACAGTGGGGTGCATGCCATTCTTATTGGGTATTTCTGAACTTTGTTTAAAACACTGAAGTTGGAAGATAATGCAAAGTAATAGAATGTGGGTAACTGGCGTTTGGAATTACTCTGCAGAACTGTGGGGCTTTCTATTTTAAGGTAGAAATAGTGACGATAGAAATCTGAAGTTTTAAGTCTCTCCAGGAGAACCGACTGACTCTGAAGAACAAGCTGCTGGCAGTGGTGAGACAGTCTGTCTGATTCCAGAGAAAGACTCGGAGACACTGGCCAGTGGCAGTGTGTGGTCCTTAATTAGATTTGAGTTTATAAAATACATTTTGGATATAATTGGAAAGTTTGTAATATGGTCTGGGTACTAGAATGCTACTAGGAAATTATTGATTTTTTACATGTGATTATTTTTTAGCTAAGTAAGAGAATATTTCTATTTTTATACAGCTGTTTGCTGAAATATTTAGGGGTGCAGTATTATAGCTGCAATTTACTTTGAGTGATTCAGCAAAAAAAACCCCAGGAAATTTAGTAAAATAGTAACAATTTTGTTTATAGGTGACGGTATATAGTGTTCTATACATTACTATTTGTTTTTCTGTATTTGGTGATTTTTAAAATAAAAAGGGTTTTAAAAGGTTCTGTCTACTGAAATTTACATTCACTTACTGTTGTCTGCTAGGTAGCTCTCCATAACCGATAAGCGCCCTAAATCAGCATAACCCGGCTGAAGTATTACTTCCCAGTCTTCTGCCCCGTTGTGTACTTTCTCATGGGGTTGTTTTCCTCTGTACCTTGGACTGGTGTCACTCCCAGGAGGCCTTGTCTTACGTATCAGCAGCGTGAATGTCCTATGCTCCACTGCGGCTCGCTGTCCCACCACTGAGAAAATAGCCGTGTCCATCCCCACATCCCCACTTGTTGCTGGGCTCCTTGAGTGACGACCTCTTGTGTGCAGCATCTTCGAACCGGACTACTGAAATGTGTTTTTCTCCATGTTCATCTTACTTGCTGTGAAAGACACTGGCTATTTTGACGCAGGCCTTGAACGTGGGGCTCTGGGTCATCCTAAAGCATCAGTCAATTGAACAGATGATAATTTGGGCACCTCATAGGTGATAATCTGTAATAGGTAAAGCAGTCACTAAATGAGATTGTACCTTGTCTTCCAAAGGTGGGAAGAAGAGCGTTACCCTGAGGGCATCAAGTGGAAATTCCTAGAACATAAAGGTCCTGTATTCGCTCCACCATATGAACCTCTTCCAGAGAGTGTCAAGTTTTACTATGATGGTGAGTTGTTCCAAGGTTGTCCATTTCTTGGCCAAGAAGAGAGTCTGATTCTATTGTAGTAATAGAAAGTGAGGAAGGATTCTGTACTGCGTAATCCTTTTTGTTTATTTCCTTTTGTTTTATTGTCATCGTATGGTTTGGGGAAAGGGTCATGAGGTACTTACTTAACTCTCAAAGGCCCATTCCAGCTGAAAAGGCGCCGTAAGAAAGGGGCTGTGAACGCACCCGTGTGGTCTCCGAGCAGCTCCTCTGCCTAATGCACAGCGCCGTGTCCACAGGCTGAGTGCTTTCATCTGAACTTTATGTTTGAGCAGCTGCTCTTTGTAAAAGTTATTAGAGAGTTCTTACTGGAATAACAGTGTTTTATTTTAGCAATATAATGCACATTGGACAAGCTGCTCATCGTCAGAAATAGTACCAGTATTTGGTTGAGGATTGCCGTCAGCCTCGAGGCAGGGCCGGTGGGTGTGTCGACACTCACTCCACATAGTAGAGCACTAAGCCTTTGCTATATGTGCAGCCTAGTCTGATGAGCTGCTTTGAAGACTGCCCTAATTCTCGTAGAACCCTAGAAGTGTCCATTAACTCTGTAGGTATTTCTGTCCCTGGGTTGAGGGGTTCGAGAGCAGTCTCTGCCGCTCCTCCTCTTGGCAGTGTAGCAGTATGCAGCTAGCAGTGCTCAGCTGATTTCCCTTATTCCAAGATTTCTGTCCAGAAGTAGCTAGACCGTTCTTCCTCAACCTCCTCTGTGCTTAACCCCAGGTGAATCTGGGCCAATTTAATAGGTGTGGAGTGGTGGCCCAACTTTGAGAAATGCTCAGCAGGAGAACAGCCGGAAGTATCAGGGTGAACACACTCAGAGTTCTGATGCACATCTCTCCACCGGCAGTGGCCTCAGGGCCATGCGTGGTTGTACGTCAAGGTAGTAAGTTTGTACTGAAGGCTTGGATCTTTCAAGTAGGTGACTCGGCACACTGGAATATGTTTTTGTAAAACTGTGTTCATTCAAGGCCCAGCAGTGGTCAGTCTTGATCGATCCTTGATCTCAAGGTGTCCACAGCCGGCAGGACTGCAGAGCTGCAGTGACAGATGCCTGCACCACATAGACGTGCTGCCCTGTGTTCGCCAGGGAGCGCAGGGCAGAGTTCGTCCGCCCTCGCAGTGGGTCGTTCCTGGAGACTCTCAAATGTGACTGAAATCCAAAACTCTACAGAAAAGAGCGAGCCTAGGGCCTTGAAGAAGACAGTCATAAAAGGCAGTTATTCTGTAGCCATACTCTAGGTTTACTGAGAGCTTTTAGGAAGGTCAGTTGGTAATGCCTCACTTTGGAGATTCAGAGCGATTGGTGGGGAAACTAGATTCCCTAGTCTTTGGGGTTCTCTTCTGAGGATGGGGAGCCATGGCCTGACCTGGTCGCCATGGGGCCTCCCCCCATTCTCGCCCAGTCCTCGTCACAAGATACGAGCTCCAGCTCCAGGGCTAGAGTATTTTCTCAGTCTTTTCTCAGGAATTGATTTCCTTTGATTAGGTGAGCTCCCACTCTGCAGTGAGTCAGGAAGTCGCATTTGTCTTACTGGTTCCTATTGGTTCTGTAAGTCCTGCCTACTCTCCAGGGAATAGAATTCTCAGACTCCTTTAGAAACCTGCCAAGGAGGTGGGCACGGGCTGGCTGCAGCAGGGACTTGCCTCTAAGAACCTCCAGTTTTCAGCTCTGACTCAACAGTTTTCTTCTTTCTGAGCTCAGTCTTTTCCACAGAGCCACTGCCATTGGCAAGAACCTTCGAGTCATCCTCCCACCACCTGCTGCCGGGAGCTGTCATTTCATCTTTTGATGGCTCATCTAAAACGGGAGGTGTCACAACTGCTTCCTCTATAGGGACAAAGTTCAGTAAAATTTCCCAAGGAGTCTCCATTTAAAAGAAAATACCAAACAGACCTAAGAACAGTGTCACATTCTTTCTTGCCATTTATTTCATTTCGTTTGTCTTATTCTTGGTGATTTAATGGTTTCCTTTACATTGGAAGCATGTTACAACTTCTGGCAACTCTGGGTGGGGGAGATCTGCAGAAGTGCAGAAGACCCTTGAAAGCCAGCAGCTCCTTCTCCTCCCGGTGTCTTCTTCCAAAGGCTGGAGCTTGGGAGGTTGGGGGGGAAGCAGTGCCACCTGTTGGCCCCTTAAGGTACTTGGATTCCAATTAGGTTGTGTGTACCACAGCAGTTCCAGTTTTGTGCTGCAGTTCCCAACGTCCCTACAATCAGGGACGGTAACCTCCCAG
>PVKM010026521.1:0-19299 GCA_004027735.1 Carollia perspicillata | reverse complement strand
AGCTGAAGTAATGGAACGAAGCTTTCCACACAAAGCAGCAGCCAACTTTTTCACACTGCTGCCCTCTCCCTGGCGGGTTCCCGGTCCCCAGCTGGACACAGTCCTATCTGCCGGGCACAGCACATTTAAGCCTAAAAGGCGCACAAGCTCAGATCTCCCGCACAACTGGAGGAGACCACATTCTACGTCTGTATTTAGTTACATCAGTGAGTAATACAGACTTTGTGAGGGTGTAACATTTACAGAAAAGTACCCTCTTCAGGAGACAAAGATGTGGACCAGTGGGAAAGGAGCTTCAAGAGGCCTTGTTTGACCTCACCCCTCCCCCACCTCCCCAAAGGCAGAATTCACAGGTCACTATAGGAGGCACTCCTACAGTTTCCCCACATGGCCACACCTTGCTAAAGCCTGGAATTACCCCAAAATTAGCAAAAAGAAAGCTATCAATCAGCTACAAGTTGTTAAAGGCAATCAGACATTTAAATGTTTGCTGTTTTGATAGAAAGACAACAGGGAGGTGGAGTGATGGTACAGCAGAGGGGAGGGGTGGCCCAGAGGGGCAAACATTCAAAGAGACCAGACCAGGGACTCGAGGAGGCTCCGGCCTCCTGTCACCCCCTCCGGCTGACCGTACTGCATCGAGGGACAGAGGCAGCTCTGGTTCGCGCACCCAGACAGATCTGCTGGGTGTGATTTATGAAGAGGGCTCTGTTCTTTTTCAGCATGGCCCACGAGTTCTCAAGATTCATTCATCTTGATATCACTATACTGGGAGTTCTCAATTCTCCATAAACATATTAAATTAGACAAACGACCTCTTCTTTGCATTTCACTTTTCAACAAGGCACAACTTTCTGCAGCTGCGTTTCCTGCCACTCTGGCCTACTTTATCTTCGCCACTGCTCCCACCACGGATCTTCTCTTTGAGCTGTCTGATTAGAGAGAACCCTCACTGTAACACTACCTCTCTCTCCGATCCGCATCTCCTTTTTCTCGACAGGTAAACAGATACAGTTCCGTGGAAAATATAGCCCCTCCACAGTTAGAGTAAGACCCTGACAAGAACTAACTTTTAAAAGTGAAGAGAAAAATGCGTGTGGGAAGAACAGGAAGTGGAAAGAGGTCGAATGCAGGAAAGAACAGCTCCTCGAATAAAACGATAAGGGAAGACAAGAAGAAAAGCTCCCCCGTCCTCCTGTCTACGGCTCCACAACCGTGCCCTCACAGGGCCTGCCTGTGTATTAGAAATCTGGTAGGTGCGGAAATTCTTTTACCTGCTAGATCACTGAAGAACAGAAATCTAATCCATCTTATCTCCCTTTAAGCTGAAATCACTTTAGTTAGGAAAATCTGCTTATATCACAGAATTTATGAGAAACAAATGACAATGGCCCTTTGTCTCCAGGCAAGGGGGAGACTGGCCTCAATCTAACTTGAGTAACCCCTCAAACTGTGGGAGGTAGACACACACACACACACACAGATGCTCGGAAGGAATAACCCTGCAGTGTCGACGGCAATGAACTCTAAATGCCTGATTTCTTTGGATGAGCTTTAGTTTCTTTTCTAAATTGTTTATCAATGTACATGTACTACATGTTAATTGGAAAAATGTTATTCTTTTCAAAAATCTGTTGAAAGTAGTAATTTTTCCCTGATACAGGTTTTCATAAAATATATGCTTTCATACTCCAGTTAGAACCTACAGCAGGTCTTCAATCTAAGCTACCTAAGGGGCTTAACTTCATGTACAGATTTGCTGGGTGTCTCTAGAGCCACACGTGGCAAACATAAGGCCCGTGGGCTGAATCCGGCCCTCCACCTTGTTTTATCCTGCCCTGCACCTTGTTTTATCCGGCCCTGCACCTTGTTTCTACCTGTGGCAGTGCCGAGCTCTCGCTTAACTGTTAAGGAGTAGTAACATTTATATGGTCCTAAAATTACATTTGACCCTTTGAAAGCAACCACAAGGCTGATGTGGCCCCTGATGAAAATGAGTCTGACACTCCTACCCTAGAACTTTGAATGCTAAATAGCATCGTAAATTATTAATGGTGTTTAAGAACCACTTAACTGGCTGCCCTGGCTGGTGTGGCTCAGTGGATTGAGTGCCATCCTGTGAATCAAAAGGTTCAATTCATAGTCAGGGCACATGCCTGGGTTGCAGGGGCCAGGTTCCCTGGGTGGGGCCAATGTATCTCTTGCACACTGATGTTTCTTTCCCTCTCTTTCTCCCTCCCTTCCCCCTTCAAAAGAAAGAAAGACAGACCATTTAACTGGCACACCAGAGACTTTCTCACATTTCACATGGCAGGGATATAAATTAGACAACCTATGGCTGGTTTCTTTCATCACTTAGATAATTGTAAATTCAGTTCAGCATTTGTATCCATAGCAAGACAATGCATTGTGACTACGTGGCCATGTGGTAATTCTCTTTGGTACAATAAAATTATATCTTAGCACATATCACGCAGCTGCCTTGCAGAGTCTTTTTGATGTGAAAGTAACATAAAGTGTGGGTGAGCCCATCACAAAATGATGTCCCAAACTCATCATCAAATTCAGAGGAAAGTGGGACAACCCTTTTTGTATCTAATTTATTTCATAAGGTATTTGAGTTCTAGGTGGGAGATATGTTTTGATTTCTTAATATTTTTCTAAAAGTAGTTTTATACCCTCTTTCTATAATTTTCCAATCAGCTATTCTAAACTTAAATCAGAAAGGGTAATGTTAAAAATGAAAGCCATATACCATTATCAATAAATCAACAAACAACAAGTGCTAGAGAGGATGTGGAGAAAAGGGAACCCTAGTGCACTGTTGGTGGGAATGCAGACTGGTGCAGCCACTGTGGAAGACAGTATGGAATTTCCTCAAAAAATTATAAATGCAAGTTCCATGTGACCTAGTAATTCTACCTCTGGGAATATATCTGAAGAAACCCAAAACACTAATTTGAAAAAATATATGCACCTCTAGGTTCATTGAAGCAGTGTCTACAATAGCCAAGGTGTGGAAGCAACCTAAGTGTCCATCAACAGATGAGTGGATAAAGAATATGTGATACATATATACAATGAAATATTCCCAGCTTTAAAAAAGAATGAAATCTCAACATCTGTGAAGACATGGAGAGACCTATAAGATACTATGCTAATGAAATAAGTCAGATAGAGAAAGACAAATACCACATGATTTCACTCATATGTGGAATCTAAAGAGCAAAATAAGTGAACAAACAAAACAGAAACAGACTCATAGACACAGAGAACAAACTGATGACTGCCAGATGGGAGGGATGCTGGGGGAGTGGGTGAAAAAGGTGAAGGATCTGAGAAGCACAGACTGGCAGTGACAAGAGAGTCGTGAGGATGAGAAGCACAGCATGGGGGATACGGTCCCCGACGCCGTGATGACTGTGGGTGGTGCCAGTGTGTACTAGACTTGTCAGGAGCATCACTTCATAAATTATGTAACTCTCTAACCACTATGCTATACGGCTAAAACTAATATAAACTATAATTTAAAACTAAAACAATAAATATAAAAAAACAAACACAAAGTTATTAAGCATTAGGAAAAATCAAATTTGAAGCTATTAATCTACCTTAAATTAAAAGGCATTATAGAGTAATTATCTAATTCACTGTATTTTGTACTTTATCTTTGGAGAATAAAAGGACCTAAAGTTTTTAAGAAAAGAAAGCCATATAAAAACATCAGTAAGCCCTCATATGAAAATTGCATTGAAAGGCACTTAACACAGGATTAAGAAATAATCAAAGAAATTGAGAGGCTTCAGTGTTTTCGAAACCTCCACAGTAACAGACACTTACCCAAACACCCAGCACTGTGTTCCCACGCGTTTGCACTGCGTGTCGGTGAGGTAGGCGTAGTACTGTCTGCAAGGACAAAGGTGGGATTCACTGAGAGCTTCATCAATATGGAGTCCAACTGCCGCGACACAGGGCATATCCCAAATGTCCTGCCTTGTTCCACGTACTCCAGGTGCCTGGTCTACTCCTACTCCAGGGGCTAGGAAGCTGGTGCCTGTTGAAACACTCCTGCAAGTGGTCAGGAGTTCGGGCTGGCTTGGAGGGAGAGGAGTGTGGTTTAAAGAGCCAGGGTATTGGCAAAGGACATCTTGGTTCAGGGACAGGCTCCCAAAGCCCTGAGCCAAAGCAACCCCAGGGGGTGCTTCGGTCTCCCTCTATGGGTGATTCCTGAGTTACCCACACTGTCACTAACGGTCTCCCCTGGCTCTCTCCGGGACAAGGGTTGCTGATGGGTAACCAGGCAAAAAAACCTTATTTATATACATAAATATACACACACACACACACGCTCTCAGAAACTGGAATGGGACCCTGTCTACACCCTGTTGCCAGCGAATGTCAATGACTTTGAATGTTACTGACAAGAACAAAAAGGAAGAGGCAGTGACATGGAGCTGAAAGGCTCAGAGAAGTACCTACACAAAGTACAAAGGAAGAGACAAAATTTATTTTTCTAATATGTTATTTAACTCAATATATGGAAAGCATTACAGAGAAGTATTTCATATTGTTTTTGTACTAGGTCTCCAAAACCTGGCGTGTACTTCACACCACAGCACATTGCAGTGTGGGCCAGCCCCAGGCCAGCACAGGCTTGGGGTCTCCATCCCTTCAGAAGCTGCAGCTGCGCCAGCAGCTGATCTTTGTGGGACCAACTCCTTTGGGGATTTGATGAAAGCCGTGATAAAGGCATGTAAAACACACACAACATTTTGCATTAAATTTCAGGGGATTCACTTATACTGAAAGCTCATCCATGAACTCTCACCTCCTCACCCTAAAGAACTTAAAATTCAGTGAAGAATTCTACTAATGAGAAATTCAGATTTTCCTCTAACTTCACGTTTTTGTTACCTAATTCGCTTTTACCAGTTCAGCTGCTTTACTCTAACGCAGGGGTGTCCAGCTCATTGTCACCGGGGGCCACATCAGCCTCGCAGTTGCCTTCAAAGGGCCGAATGCAATTTTAGGACTGTATACATGTAACTCCTCCTTAACAGTTAAGCGAGAGCTGGATGCTGCCTCCAGGTAGAAACAAGGTGCCGGGCAGGATAAAACAAGGTGGAGGGCCAGGTTTAGCCCTTGGGCCTTGTGTTTGCCTCCTGTGCTCTAATGTGCCCATCCCCTCACACTGCATTTATATATCAGATTAAAAGAAGGCCCGTGCAAATATTTTCTCAAAGCAGATTCACAGGAAGTCTAACCAAAAAGGAAGGAAATGCAGACAAGGAGGGTGTAATTTATCCTGAAGCCTGTAAGCTGTTTCTCCATCTGCTCACTGGAACATTAATCTCCTTCCGCAGAAAATGTCTCCAAGTGACATAAGAAATAAAGTGCTAATTTTAAAACAAACAAAAAATCATGTGGAAATCCACAGCACTTGGCAAAAATTCTGAAGAGCTCTCAAAACGTCAAAATATTGGATTTTTAGCCTCTAAGTTTTGTTTTGAAATGTTTAACAATATTGCAATTTCATGATAAACCAGATGTGATTTGCTATTCTGTTTTATAAGACATTTCTTTCCCTGACAAGAAACTGACATAGTTGATTGCTCCTAATTTTATGAAGAAACTGCTGCTAATCTTTCCTGAAAATAACTGCGGGCCTCAAATTAAATTAAATTTTAAATAAGGGAGGGAGGCTCTGGTCTAGCAAATGGAACACAGCACAGAAGGTAACTACCCCACCAGGTCACTGGCCCACAAAGCGTCACAGGGCTGCCAGCTTGCCAACCGCTGCCTTCCTGTTCCATTCAAAGCAAAAAGAAGAAATGGAATTTTTGGTCTAACGCCACAGGATCCAGCTATGTCTTCTTCAGTTCGTTCAATTCAGGATATGGGGATATACACCCCAAATATTATGTTACAAGTATATTTGTAATAATGGATGAGGACAAGAACAGGTGCTGGCTGGAGATGAGGGGTTTGCTTGACCAAAAACAACACCTACTCTCCTTAGCAAGTGAGGCCTCTATGTGTGAAGTTTGCAGAAACATTAAAATGATAAAGTAAGTTACCCTACAGCAGGGGTGTCCCACCTGTGGCCCGCGGCCCGCATGTGGTCCCACACAAAATCGTAAATTTATTTAAAACATTATGAAATGTTTGTGTGATTACGTGTTGCAATGTATGTAATGTGTGGCCCAAGACAACTCTTCTTCCGGTGGGGCCCAGAGACGCTGAAAGGTGGGACAGCCCTGCTACAGCTTCTGGAAAGCTAACCCTTTTAACTGTGGAGCTTGTATTTGTATTGGCTGTTCAGAGATTTTTGGTTGCTTCTACTAATTAATGCCGATACTCCATATTAGTTAAAAAACCCAAATGCCATTTCTAAGTAGAAAAAAAAAACCACTGAAAGTGCTTTGCTTTGAAATTCACGGGGATCAGTCTATGTGAAGGACAGTCTCCAATAACACCTCATGTGTCTAGGACCCTACAGGGATCCAGGGAAATAATGGTTATGAACATCCAAGCTTATACCAGTCGTCCTGCCGGACTATGGGAAGGACGCTTTTTTTATAAAAGGAAAGTAACTTAATTGGCTCTAAAAGAGCTAATAAAGTCTCATTCTAAAAATAACATCATTCCCAGACAAAAAAAGCTGAAGGTGTCCAACCACCAAACCAATATTATAAGAAATATTAGAGACTTCTTTAAGAAGGGGGGAAAAAAGAACATCAATTTGAGTAATAAAATGGCAATAACTATGCTCCTATCAATCATTTTAAATGTAAATAGATTAAATGATCCAGTTAAAAGACACAGGGTGGCTGAATGGTTAAGAAAACACATGCACACGAAACATTTTCCGAACCAAACAGGACATACAGATGGCCAACAGACAGGAAAAGATGCTCAATGCCACTAATAATCAAAGAAGTGCAAACTAAAAGCACAGTGAGATATCACCTCAATCCTGTCAGAAAGGACATCATCAATAAATCAACAAGCAGCAAGTGTTGGAGAGGACGTGCAGAAAAGGAATCCCTCCTGCACTGTTGGTGGGATTACAAACCGGTGCAGCCACCCATGGAAAACAGCACGGAGGTTCATCAAAAAATTAAAAATAGAACTAGCTCACTACCCAGCAATTCCACTTTTGGGTATTTATCCAAAGAAATTCAAAACATTAACTTGAAAAGATATATGCACTTCTATGTTCACTTCAGCATTATTTAACATAGCCAAGATATACAAGCAACCCACGTGCCCATCGATAAATGAGTGGATAAAGAAGATGTGGTACACACATATAATGGAATATTACCTGACCATAAAAAAGTATGAAATCTTACCATTTGCAACAACATGGACAGAACTAGAGAGTATTATGTTCAGTGATAGGCAGAGAAAGACCAATACCACATGATTTCACTTATATGTGGAATCTAAAGAACAAAATAAATGAACAAACAAAACAGAAACAGACTCATAGACACAGAGAACAAACTGATGGCTGCCAAAAGGAGGGGGTTTGGGAGGCTGGGTGAAAAAGGGGAAGGGATTAAGAAGCACACACTGGCAGTTACAAAACAGTCACGGGGCTGTAAGGTGCAGCACAGGGAATGTAGTCAATAACAGTGTAACAACTATGTATGGGGCCAGGAGGGTGTAGCCTTATCAGGGGGACCACTCCGAAAATTATGTGTCTGACCACTATGCTATACATCTGAAAATAATACTGAATGTCAACTCTAACTGAAAAATAAAATGTAAAAAATAAAAAAATAAGTGACATCACTTATGACTTCAGATCTCCCATAAAAACATTTGTATTTTTCAATAATCTCATGACAAAGAAAACCTCAGCATCACTGCTACTCAGTTATTCTTTTAATAGGATATAAACGGGGTGGAATAGCACTAAAGATCATAAAGGGGTTTGAAAATAATGCTGTGGTTTTGATTATTCACTTTGTTACTGAGGTCTGAGAGCAAAACCTGTTCTTCATGTTATGGATGCGTAATTCTTTAGAATATTTTCATAGAAAATCTGCTGGTTTACGTGACTTCCCTATGCTAAACAGGAGACTATAAAGCAGGTTAACATGCTCAAATGACAGTCAGACTTATACAGAATTACCTCACTGTGGGAGCCGTGATTATACCAATGAAGAGGATTCTACACCAACTTAACGGGTGACTGGCTTGGAACACAAAGATATGTTTCAAGAAGAAGGTATTCAACTCAGTCAGCTGGAAAAAAAAAGAAGGCAGTAGTCAACCTGATGCTTCATACTAAGTCACAATCATATATTCCCTTAATGGTCACTCTACAACTAAAAATACTTGGTATGTTGAAAGCATTTTCAGAAAACTCATGGGTTCTTTCACGGGTTGCTATTCAAACTTGTTAACAGCCAGTACAATATGGGCACCAGCCAATCGGGGTCAAAGGGGAGGGGCTGGATGCTGGGAGCAGTACCTGGGGGCACTAGCTATTTGTCATGTTTCCTGGTTGGCATGACTGTCACTTGGGTCATGTGTGTGATCTGCTGGGACAGTCAGGAGAGACATACTTTGAAACACAGCAGAAGCCATGAAAACAAATACGTGCCATGGAACACCCGCTCGGCCTTACAGAAATCGGGCGCGTCCTGGGCCTGGCAGATCCTTGACCAAAGGTAGTCCTTAACAGCGGGTGTGAAGGGTTGGTCCAAGTTCCCCCTGACGCAGTGGTTAGCTTCCCCGGGTTAGCTTCCAGTGCGGCTCACTGCATTATGAGTCCTTAGCTAGCGGCACAGATGAGACTTCCACAGGGACGTACGTGCCCAGTGCTCAGAGCCCACGTCCTGCATCTCTCCTCCAGATTAAGCAAGAGGCAGGGACTAGGAGAGGTCACTGCCGTGAGAACTCATGAGAACCAGGAAGCACGACAAACAGTTAGTGCCCCTCATCGAACGGACCAGCAGGTTCACCTCAGTGACATAAAACACGTGTCTTTTCCCACAACACTGACTTCAAAGATACAAAATAAAAAGTGGTCCACTGACTAAAACACCGCATGGGGGAGGCTGATCACAGCACAATGCTCACTCTCAGGGAGAAGTGTGCCCTGTGCATGCTGCCATTCTGGAAACACACTGCTGTCTCTCCAGGACAAACCCAAGTCCCTCCTCAGTTCCTGCAATACAAGAAAACCTATGCCTGCCCTGACATTGCCCTGAGAAGGTAAAACTTAATCCCAATCCATTTATACTCCAATGTTTCTACATGCTGACTTCCCCAGACATGGTGACTGACTATACCTCCGCATCCACAAACTCCATTCACTGGGATGGGCATTATTACTCTGTGTGTGTATACAAGGACTGCCTGTCTTAAAAGTGATGCATGCTGGTTTTTCCTTATGTCGAAGCTTTTCTGCACATGTTCAAAATACAGGGTAGGGAAAAAGCAGGTTTACAGCTCTGAGTACACAGAACAGAGTTTACCCTTGTATTATTATTTATTAATTGTTGTATCATTTTCCATATTAACCACCACAAATCTACTTTCGCCCCACCGTGTGCAATCTCTGATGATTCTGAAAGACTCTCCAGCAGAGAGCTGGTTTCCTCTGGCTAGCCTTCCGAAGTGGTGAAACAAGCCGAGGACGGGAAGATCGATAGAAATGGCTGTTTCCGAAAACAGATGTTGGTAGTCCTTTCCCAGGACCCTTGGCTGCGTGAATTACGTCAATCACCTTACAATGAGAGCTTCTCCTCACTGCCAACACCACTCCGCAGGACCCAGGTGCCTCAGGGTGCCAGATTTTAGCACTCTATAAATTATCCAAAGTGGCAACAGCTGAGGCACAATTTTAAAAACCATACATTGGTTTTTGGAACATAAGAAAGAGCCTAGCATTGTATGCCTTTGGTCCTGAAAATGATCTTTCTAAAAAGCAACCCAATGACTTATGGGGTGATGGATGCTGACCATGAGTTTCTTTCAGGGAATTATAATCTGTTTCTGATTTGTAATTTGAAGATCTGTATTTTAAAATGCCTTCATGAGGAAGCATCCAGATGGCAAGCAATGTCAACTAGCATTACCTCTAAATTCCAGGATAGTTTTAATTTTTTTCCCCTAGTTCCGGGCCTCTGAAATAATACCTGCCAGATGATCATGAAAAGGTATATCCCGGCCACTCTCTGAAATGAAGACTTGGGGTCGAACCAGCGAACGTAGGTCCAGCTCGCAGGGGTGAACTGCAGCACGGCTCTTTTGATTTTGCCAGTGGTGGTGTGGATGTCCCTGAAAGCAGAAAACGACTCTACTGAAAATCCCAAGAGGTAAGGGGAAGAAAAAAACCCAAAAAGCAAGGAGGGGGAAAAAAACCCTATACATTGACTATTTTACAACCAGTGCTCCAAACAAGAAGATTCCTTTCGATATGAACTGTTCTCCAATGGCCTTTCTACTCACAAGTGAAGCCCTGGGGAATTTTAGGGGTGACAGGCACAGCGCAGAGGTCAGGGTACCACAGAGCCAAGGAGAGGCCTTAATTTGTGAACTGGTGACCAAGAAGCTAAGAGGCATTAGAGACACCCTTCTGGAGCCAGGCCAGGAAGGAGGCTGCCATCATGAATCTGCTACC
Source organism: Carollia perspicillata (assembly GCA_004027735.1). NCBI lineage: Eukaryota > Metazoa > Chordata > Mammalia > Chiroptera > Phyllostomidae > Carollia > Carollia perspicillata. The sequence continues at coordinate 8,657 of PVKM010026521.1, read as the reverse complement.
CACCCACTGTTTGCCTCCCAGGTTGGGGCATTTTAGTAAAACAGAGGACGTGCTCCATATTCTTGGTGTCTCTCACATTGTTACTTCACCCTGTTTCTTCCTCAGACAAGTAACAAGTGATCTTCAACTTTATTTTTAATTTTAGAAATGACGTCATTAAAAATCTCATACTCCTATGACAGATACAAATAGTCCACATGTTACAAATGAGAGTGTTAAGGCTCAGAGAGAGCAACCAGCTGACGCAGGCTCACTCTGCAAGCCTCAGAGCTGGCAAGCATGCTAGCCCTGCCCGCTGTCCGGGACAGCCGAAAGCCAAGGTAGGCAGCAATTAAAAACTGGTAACTCGTCTCACAGATCTGTATATCTCATACACTGTGCTCAGTACCAAAGGCACAAGTGCAAACAAGTCAGGCCTTTTATTTTTGGGAGGAACGTAGGGGAAGTGGAAACAAACCAGGTTTGTCCATTCAATCACCTACCCGTTAACAAATACGCAGTGAGAAAATCTCACGGGAAGCAGATTTGAGGCACAAAAGCAACAAAAAATAGAGATTAACTATCCAAAAATAAATAAGAACTATGGAGGGCCCATTTTTTAAAAAAAGGCCAAACTTCCTGAAAAAAGGTAGAGAAAGATGAGGATATATAGAGAAATACAGCATGATTGAGATCAGGAATACTTAATATACAATAGTAAAGAGACCTATTCAACTTAAGTTACTCTACATTCATTTGTACATTTAATGTAATTTAAAAAAACCACCAATGGAATTTTCTGTTTATTAGTTTGGTGACCCAACAAAATGATTGTCAAGTCACAGCTGAAGCACAAATATTAAGTGGGGAAGCATGATGTCAGGGTTTAAGGAGCCAGACAGACACAAGTTCGGACTCAACGACTTGCTAGCTGTGTGTCCTCATGCAGGTCACTAAGCCCAAGTCTCCCTACCGTCATCCCTAAAATGAAAAGCACGCGGTGTCTGCCCCCAGGACGGACGGAAAGCTCAGTGAGACAGTGCTGACAGCGCTCGCCTGGAGCAATGTCCAGCAACGTGACATTTCTGTGCCATTTTATAAGGCCATAAATGTACTAAAAAGTGTCCTTTCAAGTCACGGCCAAAGAAAGAATTATTAACATAAAAGTTCTTCACAATAAAAAGACTAAACCATTAAAGAACGAGAAGAAAATGCAGGTTAATATTTATCTAAATGAAAAGATTTAAAGTGTTGAAGGTTTAAATGACAAATCAACCACAAACAAAATTAAGAGGATGATAAAAATAGAAAAGAAAGTCACATTTATGGTGAATGTTAATATCCTTAATCTATAAAAAGCACTAATAAGAGAGAAAAATCCAATAGAAATACACTAGAAATTTAATATCACAAAATTTTATATGTAATAAAATTGACAAAAGTTTAAAAGTAAAATTCCAGGAAATACTGAAATGAACACACACTCATTGGTGTATATAGGGGAGAACGTAAATTAGTATATTCTACTTCTAAGAATTTATGTTAAAAAAATCAGAGATGCACACAGATACATATTCAAAAATGTCCACTCTAGCGTTCTTAAAGTGAAAACTCTGAAACAACTAAGTGACCATAAAAGGGAATTAAGTTCATCAGTTTATCTATATGTTGGATATGAATAAACCCTTTAATCATGTATCTACAAATGAAGTTTTAAACACAGTAAAAACAACTACTATAATATTTCCATTGTCACCACCATTGTTTTGTTCTTTCTTATCCATGGCAGGGTCCCTGCCACAGTCCAGCTGAGGAGCAAGTTCAGAGAAGCATGGTAAAGAATGAGGGGGGTGTGCACTGTCCTCCACGGAGGCAGAGGAGGAGCAGGCGCGTTAAACTTGACAGTCTGAGACAAGTACCTGAAGAGGGGACAAGGGAGCTGAGTCAGGAAATTGAAGGACCTGGGCCCATGGGGACACAGGTCAGACCCAGGCAGATGGGGTACGTACATGGGCTCGGGGCACCGGGCGGCCTGGAGGGTGTGCAGAAAGGAGCCCGACCAACTGAGTCCGCGGACGCACACTTTGTTCTAACGACCACGAGAAGCTATCACAGGGGAATGACACGACGAACTGGACAGTCTTGAACAAATCACCAAAGCAACAGTGTGAGGAGGCTTTGAGGGGCTGACCTGGGGAGAAGGGACTAATTAATCCAGGGATGGGAGTCTGAACAGAGGTGAGGCATCAAGATAAAAAGGAGGGGACAGACTTGAAAAGCTCATAAATGATTCAGCACTTCCTGGATGAACACTTTAAATGAGGATTATCATCACTTATGAGTTTCAATTACCAATGTATAATTTATTCCCTCTCATCGAAGACCGTTCTGTAAACCTGCATGCTGCTACGGCAGTTAGATACACACTGTGATGGCTGTGGCCGATGCTCAGAAAGACCACTCACTTGAAGCTCGCCCAGTGGTAGGTCCTCATCTCCAAAAACCGGCAGACGACCATGCCGAGCCAGATGCCGCCGCCGTTGCACAGCAGGATGTCCAGGATGACCTGGTCCCACCAGCACTCGGCAAAGTTGGGCAGCAGGTGCATGAAGAACAGCTGAGAGACACAACAGATGATGGTTGTAAAAAAAGATACATTTCCTTTTAATAACACACGATTTAGGAAAAGGCGTTGACATGTCCGTTTTTCCTGATCAATTAAAAAGAAAAGCAGGGTCTGTAATCCGGTTCTTGTTTTTTGTATTGTGGGTGGTTTGCCAGTAGAACCCAAACAGCTCACTTTCCCACACAGGCAGTAAAGCGACGACAGCCCCACTTTGAGAAATCCTACTAATGAGTCACATTGGTTAGTGACATACATATGACAAGGAGTCAGGAGGGGTGACGGAGAACAATTTTTGGACCTGCCAGGAAAGCACTACTGGCATTGTGCTCAGAATTAGCAGCTTGATAAGTCAGGCTGTGCATTTTAGAAAAATTCCGCAGATATCTGGGTAAGAGGAAGCTGTCAAAGCAGATTAAGGGGAAAAGGTTAGACCTCGATGACACGATACAGGAAACTGAAAGCTTAACAGGAAATCGCACACGGACTGATCTGCAGTAAGATGATAGTTTATGAAGCGCCTGTGATGGGCAAGGTGGTGAGACGAAACGAAGTCAAGGTTCTCGATCTCAAGGGCAGGAGTCAGATGTTTATCTAGAACCACAAAATAAGAAAGGCTGTGGCAAGTGCTACGGTGGTGACATAAATGAACACAGAGAGAAGAGATTCATCATGGCAGACGACAACTGGAGCAAGCCTCTGCAAGGAAGACAGACTGAAGTGGGGTCGTTACGAACAGACATGAATGGCTTCAAGAGGACAAAGATGGCAATGAGGACATTTCAGAAACGGGAACAGTAAGGTCAAGGGTGGAACAAGGGGCCTATCAGCTGTGTCCAGAGCAGAATGTTCTGCTGTGTAAAGGCCCGTTTTAAGGTCTGAAGTTACAGAGAAATTGCCTTGGGTTCTCTGGAAAGAGGCAACACCATAATTACGAAGTAATATAATTACAAAGGAAAGGAATGAAATAAAATGGAATAGAATAGAATAGAATGACTCTGAAATAACATAATGAACATTACAAAATACGACCATTCATGAAAGCATCTGTAGACTGTAAGACATGACAAACATGAGGAGTCTGCCTTCTTGGTGTGCCTGCTCCTGCAAAGACACGAAGCAGCTGTGAGCCCGTGATGACCTGTCTGTGCCTGCATCCTGACCCAGGTGGGCCACTCACTGCCAGAGGTGCATTCCCAGGTTCCCTCCCAGCCTTGAGATGCAGCATTAACTCTTATCCTGAGAGAAACTTCAGCAGAATCGATGACACACGTTTGCTGAAACAAAACTAGCCAGGGGGTGGGCTGCGGAGGGCGTACTGCAGCCTGAGGAGCTTTCCTGGGAAGTACCCGAGAGACCTGAGGAGCAGCAGGAGGCGGCAGCAATGATTCCTTCACTAGGGCTTCGGAAATTACCCGCCACCTGGGACTATGCAGATATGGGCCCTGCCCTCTCAAGGCGTAATGTTTAGCAGAAAAGAGACACTTATCAAGTGTTTAAAAGATGGCGAGCATTTCCCAGGAGAAGAACCAGGAGCTCTATTTCTGGTGCACACACAGGGAGCACAGCCAGTGGAGGGGGCAGGGGAGAGAGGCAACAGCTTGGAGGAGGGCTCAGTGAGGGGAAAGGACCAGTCTCTGAAACAAAGAACACAAGGATGGGCAGGGCACAGAGGGCAAGATGGAGCGGGGTCTCCAGGCTGGGGCGGTGGGCCAGAGCCGGGGCCAGTGAACATGGAGCCTCGTGGTCTGCTTCAGAACTTTGGATTTTGTCTTAACAGTAACAGACAAGCATGAAAGAGTTATTAGTAGGTCAAGTACTTGATCGGATTGAGGTCTGAAAAAGGTCACTTCATGCAAAGATTGTATGAAAGGAGAAGAGTAATTCAGACAAGAGATGGCAGTGGATTAGATACGAGTGGGCGCAGAGCTGTGGAAAGATGCTCATGGACTGGAAGGTGTTTGGAAAAGAGTCTACAGAACCTGGCGTCGATGGGAGCCTGAGGAGCAATGAAAGGAAGGCCCAGCAGGCCCAGTCTGTAGTGGGAGGGCAGAGGAAGCTGAGAAGGCCCAGTGCCTTGCACAAGGTCACACAGAGCAGCCAGTTCATGAAGACGCCTGGAAGTCGCAGAGGTAAACGTGGTAAGGGAGCAGGGGCACAGGCTGTACATCTGGACTCCAGTCCTGGGTCAACGATGAAGCAAGGCTCCGAGCTCCGGTGCCTGCGTGTGCACATGGGGATATACACCGCCTTTTCTGGTTTGTGGTGAGGACTTAGGATGAAGTGTGTACAATGTTGAGCACTGTTGGGGGTGATGTCCCCTCAAAATCCATATGGTGAAGTCCTAACCTCCACTGTCTCATAACATGACCTTACCTGGAAACAGTCACTGCAGAAGTGACGAGTTGAGGGGTCATACTAGAGCAGGGTGGGCCCCGAATCCAGCAGGACCGGCGACACTGTGGAAAGGACAGCAGGTGCACGCGCACAGGGAGAACGCCGTGTGAAGATGAGAGCAGAGATGGGGGTAATGTGTCCATAAGCCAAGAAATACCAAAGACTGTCAGCAAACCGTGAGAAGCGAAGAGAGAAGTTTGGAACAGACCCCCCTCACATCTCTCAGGAGGGACCGACCCTGCCGACAACTGGAACGAGGACTTCTAGCCTCCAGGGCTGGGAGAGACATTAATAGGAGCGATACTGAACTGGTGCACTTCTCTAAGTTAGGATCAGGTTAATGAGTGGCCTGGAGAAATACACTGAGCACGTGGCCAATTTGGTTCCTTGGGAATGCATAAGAATAATACAGTGAGTGAACAAAAATGAGTTAGTTTCTAAAATTTTACTTTGCTAATAGCTTTTCAAGAATATATCTCTTTTGAGTCATTAGATGAGACAATACTTTTGATTACTGAGAGAGTAAAGCTATATCAAGCATTCATTATTCAGTGACGAAATATCACTGATGCCCGTGTAACTTCTTGACACCGTGATCCTGTTCATCTCAAACTGGAAACCAGCCAGCAGGGAAACTATTTACTCCCAATCGGATCTCATCGCCCTTTGTTTGTCTCCCGTGGGATTTCCGTTCCATTCTAAAGCCCCACTTTGCCTGTTTCTCTTTAAGATCTGTGACCCAGAGGCGCACCTGAAGTCAGCGGGAAGCTCTTCTTTCCTCCCAGAGCTGACACTGCCGGGCGGCGGTTTTGTCCCAGAGGCTAGAGAATGGACTGCCTGGCGGTTCAGGGCCAGACCAGACCATTTTCCTCCGGCACATACACTGCCCACACTGCAGGGTCCGGATGCCGGCCTGCGCCCCTCCTTACCTCAGTCAGCTCCCAGGTGATACTGATGGTCCAGCAGAGACCGTAGCTGCGGATCAGTAAGGCCTTCATGGCCCAGCCCCAGAAATGTCCAAATGCAAATATATCGAAGTGGCTGAGGATCCTCTCCCAGGTGATGACGTGGCAGTTCACAGCATACTCCTGTTTACAGTGACAAGGGGAACAACGGATGACACCCCGGGAATCAACTTGCTCCAGGATTCTAATACACAGGAACTGATACTACATTGTTAACATATGCACTGCCCAATTAAGAAAAAAAAGCTTTAATAATGGAAGATTCTTGAGGAAATATGGACAAGCATTAGAGCTTATAAATGAAACTGCTTTCCTCTGAATAGAAATGGTGGATTAAAATGAGAAGCAAAATAGTGTTACAAAGGCTTAACATATCTGAAAGAAGTGGCATCACCTAGCCTGCGCCACCCGAACACAGGGCAACTGTGTTAGGCCAATAACAAAAACATAAGTATGATCCCAATAAATAAAGAATAAATAGAACCCCAACGGGCTTCGACATTTTAAAACACAGCTCCAAATATCATGAATTAAAAAGAAATTATAACAGAAATTTAAAATATACTCAGTAATACATGATAATGAAAATACTATATATCAGAAATGATGGGATACAAGTAAGCAGAACTTAAAAGAAAACAAAAAGTCTAAAATACTTTATTATTACAAAAGAGAAGCTGGAGCATCCAACTTCAGAAATCAGAAAAACAGAATAATCCTCCACTCTAAAATGCATTAAATATTATATAATTTAAATATTAAAAACTGGCAAAGCTCTAAAAAACTCTGGTTCTGTTTCTACTATCTCTGTGTCTGCAGTGCATCCTGAAGTCCCGTTAGCGCCCTACTGAGGGACGTGCAGCACTGCCGTCTCCCGGCTGCTCCGAGGGCTGGTCTCGGGGGCTCTGTCCCCACTCGCTGCCCGACACTTACCCTAATACAAGGCCTAGTCCTTTCACCTCCTTGGGTGTTTCTTTTCTGCATCTCACCATCTGTTATTTCTTGCTTAGATGTGTGCAATAGCTTTTTAAAATTATGAAATGTTTCAGATATTCACAAGTACAGATAACACTCTAATAAGCACCTGAGTACCCACCTCCGGCTTAAGATGACAAAGATTTTTAACTGGTTTCCCTATATTCACTTTTGCTGCCTGTTATTGGTTCCTTACAAACAAAACTATTTCACAGACGAAGAATCGGGTTGTTCTGGGTGTGGGTGTGTGTGGAGGTGGCTGGGCATCTTCCCCAGCATCACGGATCTGCACTACCACACGCTCCTGGCCTTCCGCCTCGCTTTCTCTCTCTCTCTCTCTCTCTCTCTCTCACGTCTAAGGTTGGTGACCTTTGAAAGAGAAGGCACATATGACCTCCAGCGTCTTTGGAAAGCATCTGCCTACAGACAGCACAGAGTTCTTGTCTGCTCCCTCCTCTTGGGAAGAAGCCTGTGGCTGTCCAATAGGAAAAGGACAAGCTTGACTAATTCGGGGGCAGAGGGGCTGTATTAATAAGGCCACAGGGCCAGGTCTAAAGCCATTTGCTGCACTGAGCTTTCACCAGGAAGAAAGCAGCTGATATTTTGCGCTCTCTGTTTCCGAACTTCACTGGAGATGGGAGGTATTATTAATTGATCCCCTAAAACACCGACACAGGTCATGTCACTGCTCTACTTACAGACCTTCAATGGCCTTTCATGACATTTGGAATAACACCCAAATTCCTCATCCAAGTCTCCCGGCCTCGGGAACCACCCTCCTCTGCCTGTTGATTTCCACTCTCCCCCAGCTTTCGACCGACCTCCGCTCCCGCAGTCAGGGCCTCCGCACAGGCGGTTTCCCCTTCCTGAGTAATGGCCCCGCAGCCCTACCCTCGCTCTGCTCGGCCAGCCCCCACTTACTTTTTAGTTGTCAGCTTGAACATCAGCTCCACACGGGAGCCCTGACTTCCTAGACCAGACTGTCTCTTTCGTAAGTTCTCCTGGCGCCCACTTCTTTTCCTTTACTGCACTGCGCACATCTGTAGCGGCTGCGCCTTCCTGGCTCTAGGACGCATCCTTTACACGCCACAGCAGTCAACAAGTGGGATGAGAATTGCAGCAGATGACGGTGCCTGGTGCACTTAATAGAAGATTTCCTCGTTCCCCCTCCCAAAAGCTGCTACTTGATGGTGTATCTTAAAATTGATGTTGACTTCCTGACCCCCAAGATCAATCTCACTGTTACAGAGAGAGACAGGCAGACACCACAGGCGCCCCTGCTGGGACACACAGCACCGTCCGCGAGGCAGCCCCACTGCAGGACAGACTGAACAGGAACCTGGAAGCAGCTCCTGCACCCGACGTCCAGCTTGTAGGGAATACGGGGCGCAGAAACGTGCTAAATAACACCCTGCGAATGCAAGTTGCAAAATCCAGACACGAGAAACTCCATAAAATAAACAATACGGTGTTTGACAAACCGCAAGGTAAAAACGGGTGGGGAGTGACTAAAGATTAAGAGAGATTTAAGATCTACCGTAAATATTAACATCCACACCTAAAACAAAAGCAGACTAAGCGGTCACCTAAAACAGGAGCAGAGCCACAAAAATGGAGGTCACATGGAAGGTTAGCAACAGGGGAATGGGAGGAGAGGGTGGGGAGAAGGTAGAGAGAATAAGTAGCATAGACAGTGGGGAGAAAATAGACAGGGAGAG
>PVKM010026520.1:0-19296 GCA_004027735.1 Carollia perspicillata | reverse complement strand
ATAGACTCTAATGAGCAAACGTAACTAACAAAACAGAGACAGACTCATAGATAGAGAGCAGATGACAGTTGGGGTTGGGGAGGTTAGGGGAGTGGATGGATTGAGCAAGAAGGAAAAAGTACTCATGGTTATGGACAACAGGATGGGGATTGCTGGGGGCAGAGGGTGTAAAGAGAATGAGTGGTAATGGGAAAAATACAATAAAGGTTAAATTAAAATAAAATAAATCACAGATATAATAAATAATCCACCAACAAATATATACATAAGAAGAGTTAAAACAATGAGAGAAGAAAGCCTAGTAAGCAAAACTTCTCTAAGAAATTAAGAAATTTGAAAGATATCACTCAGTCATAATGTTTGAATCTTATTTGTAATATATATATATATATATAAAATGAAAACTTTCTTAAAGAATTGAAAATTTGAACACTGATGAATAATTAATGATATTAAGAAATAATTGAGAATGTTTTTGTTAAGATAATTTTATGGTTACTTTTTCAAAGTCCTTATGCATTTGAAATATACACCAATAAATTTACAAGTTAAGTAATAGAATGTCTGAGATTAGCTGCCATCGAGGAACATGTATATTGGACACATGGACAAAGCCAGAGGGGGTAGGTTTGAGGGTTGGGGGTCGAGATGGGTGGGATGCAGGGGCATGGTGGGGTGAAAATGTAGACAACTGTACTTGAACAACAATACAAAAATTAATTAAATTAAATTTAAAAATTAAAAAATAATAATATTGAGGGGTTGAGTGAGTAAGAATGAAACTACATTGGCTATAACTGATACTGTTAAATGTGGGTGATGGTGCATTGGGGATAATTATTCTATTCTACCTACAGTTGTACATGCTTGAAATTCTCCAAGATGAAAGTTTCCAAAAAGTGAGAAGGGGTAAAGAAAAAAATAATCATTATTTAATATCATTACTTGAAAACAAACTTGATTTAACTGGATATAATAAGGAAGCAAAAAATATTTGATTTCTCAGAGTTATCAAATAAAGTACTATATATCCTCTGACCTTCACTATCAGAAATAATTGTTTTATATAGGCTTTAATAACACAGGAGAGTACCACATCTTTCTGGTCATGGCGATTGGTTCAGGGAAGAACACAGACACACAGAGAAATTAAAAGGGTGCTCCCTTAATCTGCTATATGGACTCCATAGAGATTTATGATTATAACCCTAGATCTGCTGAAGACCACCATGTAGAGATAAGCTGCATCAGAGTTACAGTGACCCAGAAGAAAGCAAACCTGTGACATGGGAAAAAAAACAGGTCTTGAAAGTTCCGTGTACGGCCCACTGGAACTATCCAGCAATAGCTAAACAGTGTCTGTACTTCAAAAAAATTTTTTTAAGAACCTTTATTATTAAACATCAATAGAGCTTGGTAAAGTCTCTTAGCATTTTTGGAGAAATACAAACTGGAAGTGGTACAGTTACAGAGATTCCCAATGACTTGAACAGTTATATACAGAATGTAGATAAATGATAGTTATGAACCTGAGGAGTGGATTTGTCCTCCAACTTTCTTGCACTATACTAATCAGTAGTTTATCATAATCTTGGATTAAGATACAAATGACATGTTTATCAAGTTTTACATGAACAAATCTAGGAGTCATCAATAAATTATATAACTTTAAATGAAGATTTAGAGATATGATAATATCTAGAAAAATGAGTTGCAATTAATGAGATTTTATTTTATATGGATAAATGGATAGCTCTGCATAAAAACTAAAAATTTATTTTATAAGCACAAAGGAAGAAAAAGAGTCTAACAGCCAATTGTGGGTAAATGCCTGGGATTTCAATTGGATGCAAGTTCAACTGATCTGTCTATACCTATGTTAAAACAAAACAAAACAAAACAAGTGCATGTGTCTGTAATTTTAACAGGTGCACAATTTTCAGATCAGTTGAAGTAATAAACCAACTATACTTTGCCTTTTGTTTTTACCACAGTAAACCTAGGTCTTGTATCTACTTCTGATTTAACATATTTAAGGAAAAAGCATTTTAAAGTAGAAAGTTTTATAACAGGGAAAAAACAATTATCAAGAAGGCATGTAATGGTTAATGATCTGAGACTGTTTGGCCTAAGGAAAGTCAGACCGCATAACAACTCTCTTACTTAATGAAAGAGGTGAAGACATGTGGAAAAAGTATTAAATTTATTCTATGTAGATTCAGAATTGGGACTTAAGGATAGAAATCACAGAGTTATAGGTCCAGGCTTAAGAATAGAAATGATTTTCTAGCAATTTGAGCTGTCTGAAAACAGAGTTTCTTTATGGAAGCAGTAAACTTACTAATCACTGCAAATGTTTCTGATAATCAACTGAGTAGGTGATTAGGTACCTCCCCATTGAAGGGAGACAGGAAGTTCAGCTAAACAACCTCTGTAGACCTTTTATAATTTGATATTATATTATTAAATTAATTATACCAATTGTCAAATAAATCAGATTTATTATCAGGCATGCTTTAAACTTCTATAATAACAGTATAATCTCATCTTATATTTATTATTACCCATTTCTTAAAAATTATTGAGTCACTTGAAGAACAATAATAAAAACTTTCAGCTTCTTGGATGCAAAGAGACCCACTCCAAGATACCTCATAATTAAAATGCCAAGGGTTAAATATAAAGAGATGGGAGGGTAGGTATGTGAGAACTGGTGAGAGGTGAGGGGATTAAGTACAAATAGGTAGTTACAGAATAGCCCTAGGAATGTAAAGTATATATAGGAAAGGGAGTAGCCGAAGAACTTATACACATACCCATGGACATGAACAAGGGTGGGAGGATTGCCTAAAGGAGAGGGGGATGCTGGATAGAAAGGATCAAAGGGGAAAAAGACAGGGCAACTGTAATAGCATAATCAATACAATATCATTAAAATAGAAAATAAATGAATGAGTGGTATAAAAAAAACTCCCAGTTTCTTATGTGTATTTGCTCCTACTTGACTCACATTTTCCCCTATTGTATCTTTCAATGTAATCAACTCAGCTAATCCACCAAGCGTGCCACTACCATGCACTCATAACATTTAATGTGATGGCCAAAGTCTCCATTAAACCTAGATTTTGTGAATCAGCAGCTCTCCAATTGATTAAAGTTGCTTCTACCTTTCTCTACTGATTGCCAAGCAAAAACTTCACAACAGATACATGAATATATTCTTCTGAGCATTATCTACAACCCTATAACCTTTTCACAGCAAAAAAAAAAAACAAAACAAAACAAAAAACAAGATAAAGCTTACCTAGATTCAGGGTATCTGACATACTGGAAACTTAAATGTATAATTTATTGCATAAAATGCAGTCAAAAGGATACATTTCTTCTTGATTCATTTAATCTAAATACTTTAAATAAATTACACCAGAGCACATTTTGCCAAATTCAGGTTTTAAGATGTAGCTCAAATATATACAGTTTCCATCACTGTAGATGAATGAATCATAAATCCATTAATAAACTTATTCATCAAATATTTATTGATTAGCTAGACGTAACAGCCTGTGCAAACCCTCAGAATAAAAGACAAAACAGCCATGATTCCTGTTCTCAAGGGTCATACAATCCAGTAGAGTAGACAGACATCAATCATATTACACCAAAAGCAAGCATAAAATTTGAGTTGTGATAACTGCTACAAGTGAGAGCTACAGGGTGCGGTGAAAGCATATTAACAATGGGATTAGACCTGGTGAAGGTCAAGGATAGCTCACCTGCAGAAGTGACAATAAAATCTCTCTAAAGAATGTCTAAAATTTCTCCCAGAACAAAAAGACAAGGGAAAATACTTTATGCTTAAAATATTTTAAAAGAGTTCCAGTGGAATGAAATATCAAAAGTGTAAAAATTAGAAGAGATCCATGTAGCTAGAACCAAGATGTGTGTGATAAACAAGAAACAAGTGAGATAAACCTGGAAAAATAGGCAGGGCCAGACCACATAGTCTTTTCGAAAGAGTGGATAGAAAATATGATTGGGATTGGATTACCATTTCAAATTATCATGGGTCATTTGGCAAGAGGGAGAAATATAATGATACAGAGGAGAAGCCAGTAAACTATAAGGCTACTTTACTTATCCACCTGAGAGGTAGGCAGCTTGAATTGGTTTGTCCATGGAAGTAATGAAATTGGCTGTATTTCAGAGATATATAGGAGCTAAGTGATTCAACCTGAATAGATCTAAATCTATGTTTCCCTAAAAGTTACATTTAAATAAATTGTTGTCTAGTGTCTCTGTCGGAAGAATTCCCTGAGAGTGTCAGCTGTATTAGTCAGGGTTCTCCAAAGAAACAGAAAAATAGGATACACATATATATAAAGAGAGATTTATTTTAAGAAATTGGCTCACATAATTGTGGAGGCTGGCAAGTCTAAAATTTATGGGCAGGCCAGCAGGCTAGAAATTCAGGAAGGATTTCTATGTTAATTTCATAACAAAATTCCTTATTCTCAGGAAAACCTCAGGTTTTGCTTTTAAGGCCTTCAAGTTATTGGATGAGGCTTATCCACTTTGAGGCTGCCTCACTTAAAGTCAATTGATAGTAAATGTTAATCACATCCACCTTCACAGTAACATCTAGACTGGGGTTTGACCAAAAAACACCTGGGCATCACATCCTGGTCAAGTTGACACATAAAATTAACTATCACAGAGGCCATGCATAAATTTATCTCTTTTGGTATCTCAGAAGATCCCTGTAAGTTTGGCATTTTATTTATTGTTTTAACTTTTTTTTATTGTTCAAGTACAGTTTTCTGCCTTTTACCCCCACCCCTACCCACCACCCCAGGCCTCCCCACCTCCTTCCCTTTTTCCACCCCCCATTGCTATTGTCCATGTGTCCTTTATAATTGTTCCTGTGAACCCTTCACCATTTTTTCCCATTATCCCCTCCCCTATCCCCTCTGATCACTGTCAGCCTGTTCTCAATTTCAATGGGTTTGGTTCTATTTTGCTTGCTTGTTTACTTTGTTGATTAGGTTCCAGTTAAAGGTGAGATCATATGGTATTTATGTCTTTCACTCCCTGTCTTATTTTAAAAGCTAGTCAACAAATCCATATGAATTGTATTAGCTTTATTAAACAAACTTTAATAAAACAGTTTATTTTAGTCCTAGGTTATCCAGGATTTTAAAAAGTTACATTCTATTTACAATTTTTCTCATGTCATAGGTCCACTCTCATATTTATCCCCTTCCTCAAACAACTGAAAGCTTCCTGGATTTTCTGGAATAAAACAGATATTAAGAATAAGGAAAAATGTATTATGTTAACTTGGATTCATGTCTTGGTCTGAGTTTAGTATAACATCACCAAAAAACCAACCTACAGGACACTACCAATCTGCCCAACTACTCAGCACACCTGTTTGGAATTTTAGTATCAGAAAGTCCTCAATGTATTGTATTAGCAAATCTGGAGGTTTTATGGAAAACTCCTATGAGATTTATTAAAAGTTTTCATGAGGTCCAGTCATGCCAAATACTTTCAGGAACTCACTTTAACAATCTTAGAGCCAAAGAAATGACTGGTTTTTCTTATATTTTGGTATAAAATGACTTTCTCATTTCTTCTCCTGTATAGTCACCCAGCTATAAGCAATACCACTAAAATAAGAACTTATTAGAATAACTTCTATCTGTGTGTGTATGCACACATTTGGTGTAAATTTTTGGCAAAAATTTTAAGTCAAAATAATCATATTGTTTGGTTTCTCCTTGTTCAAGTGTTCATTTATACATCATGGTCAATAGCACTTCGATTTCCCTCCCATATCAATGCATATGCAGACACACGTTCTGTGGAATTAGTATATCTCTTCCCCTGATATTTCTGTAGTAAAAGCTTTACATGTGTCTGTAGGATGAAGACAGTGAATCCTCCTGAGATATCAACTTTACTTTAAGATCTGGAGGAAAAATGTTGTAACTAGGCAGAATTTTAAAACATACTTTTGTCTCTTCCTAGGGCTCTTATTATCCTTATCCATTATCTCTCTCTCTCTGTCTCTCTCTCTCCCTCCCTCCCTCCTTTTCTATTATTTTTTCTGTCTTTATTCTTACCTGCCACACACTAACAGATTCCTTCAATCTGTACTAGTACACTGATTCATTTTCAGCTGTATCCATCCTGCTGTTTATCTCAGCTATTGTGTTCTTGATTTCCACTGCTATTTTTTCAGACCTAACATTTCTGCTTGATTCGTTGTATGAATTTTTCTGCTTCATATCCTCCTATAGCTCATTGAGCATATTATTTGACTTATTGTAAATTCATAATTCATCAGTGCCAGTAATTCTCTCCATGTTGTATAGTTTGTTGTCTTTCTTTTTTGTAGTTTGACCTCTCAAATGCCTGGTAATTTTGATCAGTGCAGTCATGTTTCCCTAATTATATCAGCTATTATATCAAGTAAAGTGTAAGGGAGAAGGGCCAATAACCCATTCTTAGCTTGTGTCCTTCTTGGTGAGCCGAGAAGGAAGTGAAGACATGAGCCCTAATGAAGATTCCATCATAGGCGACATTTACCGCTCCCATTTGTTGCCACTCTTACCAATTAAAGATCTGTTTTTTAACTTACAGAAAGAAGGAGTGCTGGAAGGGGCAGCCTCTTTAAAAATTATCCAGTAATCCTGGGAGTTAGAAAGAAAATGGAATGCAGGTGTAAATGCCTCGGAGCAGTCAACCATGCCATTGGTCATCACCTACTTGCTTCAGCAGACCTTTTTATTGCTTGACAATACTTTCTAGTATTAAGTGGCCTGAGCTGTTGCTCAGATGAAGGAGTCAGCAATGATTGCCTAACTCGATGTGCAGGAAAAGCAAAAGCAGAATTTAAAAACCACCCACATCCATCTTCCAATGCTGTGTCTGGCTGACCTCTACGCCAAGCTACTGAAATCACCATCTCTTTTCCATACATGCCAGCTCAAGGTTTCTTATAATTTTTGTGTTCATTTCTCATGTTAGAGCTGCCCTCTAACCTCTATATGGTTCACTTTAGAGAAGGAGTGAACAGCTCACGCTACATCATTTTTTTTAGGAACCAGAATCCAAAACAGAATTTATCCCCTAAAATATTATTATAGAGTAGAATATAATGTTCACATGAACATAGGAAATAAAATATAAAGATTAAAACACATTTTTTTCTTTTAGAAGATTTCTTCAAATTATGCCTAGGGTGTACCTCCAAATCCCAGCGTGCACCTGTTCAGTCTACCCTGCCATTATAAGTCATCTTTAAGAAAGTTTCAGAAGCTCTAGCTTCAGTGATCAGTGGAAAAACCTTTTGTTACAAATCCTACCAGTATGCCCAACAGAGAATGAGATTCACTGGTCTGTAACTCTCTGGTCTCCATGGAACCCTTCTCTCTCATGGTTGGGAATTTCCTTGGCAATTCACACAGCAGACTGACCCGTTCATGGCAGTTTGCATATTTATGCCAATGACTCCACAATTTCACCCCTGAGTTCCTTTAAAACTCTCAACAGGTCATTAGCAGCACAGGGCCTAGAGAATCTGAGAGATGCTGGGGCTACAGAACAGGGGAGGGGAAAACAGAACCCTCACTGAGCATCAGGACCTGGGCAAACAAAGTCATGAGCCAGATATGCAATATTTTGAGTGTACACACTTATATAGAGCAGTGTAAGAGAGATTCTAAAGTCCAAAATCTAGTGGCTGTGACCATGGATAGATAGATAGCCCACAACTAGAAGCTTGGAAGACAGGAGGGAATAGGAACAGAACACATCAGCAGAGGGGAAAGCATGGCCTCTACTGGGATGCTAAGTAGATGTCATCAGCAGTGCGAACCAGTCCATACTGAACCTGGCCAGGGAAAACATTTGCAAATAGCTGCCATGCTGGACCACAAGGATAAAGGTAGATGGGAAAAAAGCATTCTCTTGACAAAAAATCTGGGATAGATGAAAGCAGTCCAAGTTATTTGTCTTCATCTAGTTTTTCAATTACATATAAAACATACCCAGCATTTACTGGCATTTGATTTAGTATCTCTGATCTGTCTTTGTTAAGAAATAATCTGAGAGTAGAGATTCTTTCAATGTCTTCCTCAGAAAACACCCAAGCACAGAATTCATTTAGTCTCCTTGCTATCTCTCTTTCATTCCCGAGAGCACTCTTGACACCAGCATTGCCAAGTGTTTCCTCTAGGGTTTTTTGCCTTTGGAGTGCTTAAAGAAATTATTATCAGCATTAGAAAGTGTTAACAGATTTTCCTCGAATTACTTATTTTTATTTGCCAAAATGTTTACTATGCCCTTCACTGGCCACAATTCTGAGCTACCCTGGTCTCATGTCTTAACTCATCTTCCCCTTTCTGTAAAAATAATTTTCTTTATTGTAAGACTCCTTTTTTGGAAACTTGACTTCAGGCTTACTGGGATTTGTTGGCTTTTATTTGGCTTTGTTTTCATAATGTTCTTAACATCTTATTTTGTCAATTTTCAATCTCTAAATTTTAATTTTATAATAAATGTCTTTTTGCTTTATTTTCCATTTTCCAAATGATCATTGTGTTACATTTTGGTAGTTCTTGGTGTTTCCCCTTATTTATCTTTATAGATTAATAAGGAACACATTTTTGTTCTCTACAAAGAATCAAGCCAAAATACATTTTCTTTGTAAATTTTAAGATGGCCTTTTCTAGGAAAGGAAGAGAAGTCATCTATATACCTTACTTCAATTTAGGATTTCCTCCTGGCTTGATCTCCATTGGATGGATACTTAAAGTCTCCCAACAGTATTCTTCTATCCAATTTAAGTGCCCGATCTCAGTTAACGTTTTCAGTGTCTATCTTAATTATGAGATGTACAGAATGCAGCTTTTACATTTTTGCCACTTGGTCATATGAGGTTTGCTGGTTAAGCCGTACATACAACATTGTCTCCTTCTCTTATTAATCATCCTACTGTTGCCAGATTTTTTTATCCATGGTCGTCCAAGGGTAATTAATTGAGTAGTCACTAAGTGTCAGCACTATGCCAAGTCCAGGGAGCCCTGGCAGTTACCTAGAAGGAAATAATTCAAGTTGCAAAGCTGAGAAGTCTTCAAGACCTTCCATCACTGTCAAGCAAACATTTATAATTTCCAAAGATGCATTTTTAGAACATAAAGTAGTTTTATTATGTTAAAATGATCTTTGTCATTTGATGCCATCAGTTAATTACTCTATCATCTTCACTTTCTTCAAACACGCCGTCACCTAATGACCCTGAGTGGATGGGGTGGATGCTGGGGAACAGGCTTGGTCAATCCTTATGAGAAATTATTGTGTGCTATACAATAATTTTCACGTGGATTTTAGTTTTAACATTTAAAAAAAATGCTCTGTGACTTGTGGTTCAAAACTTTAATAACACTTTGAAGCAGCCTCTGTCCCTGAAAATATCTATGCAAACTATAAAAAGTGGAACTACTCAAAATATTTTTTGAAAAACCAACACTGATAGCTAAAAAGTTATCTGAATCCAAGATAAACTTCTGCTAACTTTATCTAGGTTTTATAACTATTTCAACAGAGATGTCTCACCCACTAAAACAAAAGCATAATGCACCTTGTTCCTCATTTTCACACCTTTGACAGAGAATACCTCTCCTGTGAGGGTGGTGCCTTTGTAACCCGGTGTAATTCTCCTTATCCTACTCTATATTGTGAATTTCCTAATTTTACTTAATGACACTCTGAGAAGACAACTATGTCAAAGTCTAAATAATTTAAGAGTTAACATTTATAGATTATTCTGTGCAAGACACAGTTCTGAGTACTTCACATATGTTATTTCATTTAACCCTCAAAACAATCCTGTGAGACATATTATTCCCATTTTACAGATGAAAACCTGAGGAATTGAGATTCTGTAACTGTCACAATACTGTGTACTAAGAAAGAAGCAAAACCAGGATATAAATAAGCATTCCATTTCTGAGTATCTCAGTGTAAACAAGGACGATCTAGAAATTGTATGTGTGGAGGGTCTGGGCCTAAAGAGGTTAATTGACTCTGACACGGGGCATAATTTCTGCTCATATTATTCATGAAGGACAAAGTGTTAATGCTACTGTGTATGATGATATCACAAAGTTAAATTTTCAGGAAAAGAAGGTAACGCAAATAAAGTACTGCTTGAACTGTGGAGAGAATACAGCTGAACTTCATTTTTCCAAATTATATAAATGCTTTTTTTTTACAAATCAGTTTGATAGCACCTTCTGGGACCATTCTTCTTGTAAGAGTCATGAGCGTTTATTTCTACTACTATTTTAACTTTTATTCAAACTGTGGAAGGTTATTTACCTTCTTTAAATCTCAGGTTTCCATTCTTAAGTGCTCAAATCATCATAATTTGAATTATTATTTTTATTAGGCCTAGTACTCATTATTAGTAGTTGTTTACATGTCTTTGACCAAAAGCTATTTGAGAACATCAGTAGTGACTTACTCTTCTTTATGCTGTCACTAACTAGAATTGTAATTATTACACTGCATGTGCCCAATACCTGTTAAATTCCACAGCTAACAACACTCAAGAGTGAAAAACTGAAGCCTTTCCCTCTAACATCAGGAACAAGGCAATAATTCCACTCTTGCCACTTCTGTCCAACATGGCACTGAAATGCCTAAAGAGAGCAATCAAGAAAGAAAAATAAATAAATAAAATGTATTCAAATAGAAAAGAAAGAAGTAAAATTTTCTATTTGCAGCTGACATGATCTTACATGTAGAAACCCCAAAGACTAAAAAAAATATTGACAGTCTCATACTTCCTGATTACAAAACTTTCTACAAAGCTGTAGTCAAAACAGTGTAGTGCTGATATAAAGACGCATATACAGACCAATGGAACATAACAGAGAGCCCAGAAATAAACCCTCATGTGCAAGTCATATAATCAAGACTGTGAAGGCTACCCAATGGGGAAAAGGTCATCTTCTCGACAAATAATCTTGGGAAAACTGAATAACCTTCTCATAAAGCATGTACAAAAATTAACACAAAGTAAATAAATACCTAAATGCATAAATTACAATTATAGAACACCTAGAATAAAACAAAAAAAAGGCTCTTGAGGTTGAATTTGGCAATGGTGTCTTGTATATAATACTGAAAGCACACCCACAAAAAGCAGGAATAGATAAGTTAGCCTACATCAAAACCACAAACTTCTTTGTGACAAATAATCAACAGAGTTAAAAGGAAACCTATGGAATAGGAAAAAATATTTAGAATCCAGTATCTGCTAAGGGGTTAATATTCAGAACACATAAATAACTCCCATAAATCAACAACAAAAAATCTGATTTAAAAATTTGGCAAAGGATTTGAATAAATATTTCTCTCAAGAAGATATACAAACATCAAAAAATATATGAAAATATACTCAACATCATTAATCATCAAGGAAATGCCAATCAAAACAATGGTGAAGTATCAGCTCAGACCTGTTGATAATGTACTTTAAAACTAAAACAATAACTAATAAAATAATAAGTGCTGACAAGGATGTAGAGAAATGGGAACACTTATGCACTCTTGGTAGGATTATAAAATGGTGCAAATAATGGGGAAAACTATAGAGGTGACTCAAAAAGTTTAAAACAAAATTACCATATGATCCAGCAATCCCAATTCTGGGTATATATCCAAAAGAATTAAAAACAGTACGTCAGCCCTGGCTGCTGTAGCTCAGTGGATTGAGCACAGGCCTGCAAACAAAAGGATCAAGGTTTGATTCCCAGTCAGGGCACATGCCTGGGTTGTAGGCCAGTTCCCAGAATGGGACACAGGAGAGGCAACCATACATTGGTATTTCTTTCCCTCACTCCTTCCTTTCCCCTCTAAAGATAAATAAATAAAATTTTTTTAAAATGGCTTAAAAAAAAAACAGTACATCAAAGAAATATTTACAGCCCTGGCCAGGTATCTTAGTGGGTTAGAAAATCATCCTGACACACCAAGGTTGTGAGTTTGATCCCTGGTCAGGGCACATATGAGAATCAACCAATGAATACATAAATTAGAGGATAAACAAATCAATGTCTCTCTCTCTCTCTCAAAATCAATAAATGAAATTTTTTAAAAAGGCATATTTATAGAGCCATGTTCATTGCAGCATTATTTAGGTGAAAACAATCTAAATATCCTTCAATGGATGAATAGATTTAAAAAATGTGATATACACATACAATAGAATAGTATTCACCCTTGGAAAAATATAAAATCCTGTCTTGTAACATGCTACGACATGGATGAACCTGGAGGACAGTATGGTAAGTGAAATAAGCCAGTCACAAACAGACAAATGCAGTACGACTCCACTTACATGAGGCATCTAAATAAGTAAACTCTTACAAATGGAAAGTTAAATGTGATTGTCAGTGGCTGAAAGGAAGAGGAAAAGGGAATTTTTTCAATGAATATAGATTTCCAGTTTTGCAAGATGAAAAAATTCTAGCAATCTCTTACATGACATGCCAATAGTTAAGATTATAATACTGTGCACTTGGAAATGATTAAGGTTTTTAAAGCAGCAAGAAGAAATTTGCAGAATGGTTATCAGAAGAAAATATTGGAGACTCTATTTACCCTCAGAAACCAAATCAAATGATCACAAAGAAAAGTGAGGGGAGGTGGTAAACCAGAAGTGTTTAGTACTTTTCCAGTAGCAGGCATTAAAAGTAGGTTAGCTATACCTAATTTCAAAAATGGCTTAAGAGTCCAATGCTAAAGACTTTTAGTTCTTTTATGGATTTATTTTAAGAATGCTGCACTACCAATATTTTAGTTGGATGGAGAATCCATTGTGTGGGAAACGCACAGATACCAGTTATTCTGAGGATTCAGAAGAGTCAGAGCTTAAATATGACAAAGGTTGGTGAAATACCTTAACTGATTTATTTCCCTTTTTATGTACACAGAAGAGTAATGAGTGGTAAGACAAAAATAAAAACAATACTATGTAATTAAGCAAAATTATAAGTAGTCAAATTACAAGTAGTAAGGAAATTTTAGAAGAATTATACATCCTGATAAAGTGATATTTTTTCTAGGAATGCAAATTTGGTTTAACATCCCCAAATCTGTCAATGTAAAACACTACAACACAGAGTAAAGGACAAAACAAACAAACCATGATCATATTTATATATTCAGAAAAAGCATTTGACAATATCTAATATCTCTTTTACTGTTAAAAACACGCAGCAAACAAAGAATACAAAAGAACTTCCTCAACGTGTTAAAAGACCTCTCTGAAAACCCCCTGTGCTAATATCATACATAATGGTGAAGAAAATGCTCTCCCCTCATGATCAGGAACAAAAACAAGTAGATTCATTCTCACCACTTCTATCTGACATTATACTAAAGGCTCAAAAAAGGGCAATTAGGCAAGAAAAATGAAATAGACAGATTGAAAAGAAAGTAGAACTCTCTTCACAGATGGCATAATCTTATATATAGAAAATGCTAAGCAATACATACACACACACACACACACATTCAGTATAGTTAGAGAATAAAAAATGAACACATAAAAAATCAATTATATTTCTAACATTATTCCTATGCAATAAAGAATGTGATTGGATTTATCCAAGTTTCTGTGAGGTACCCCTTTAAATTCTTGGAATTCATTAGAGTGATAGGAGATTATCACAGTGGTCCCTGATAGTTTATGCTAATTAAGTGGCTTTTGGTGAGCCCCCTAGATATTTTTTGTGAATAAAATGATTCAAGATGAGGCTACAACGAAAGGATCAACCACACAATTAGAGGGCTGAAATTTTGAGTCATGCTATCAACCCAATTTCAATGGAGAGGAAAAGGTTGATGGTTTACTTCAAACATGGCAATGATATAATCCATCATGCCCAGATAACAACCTTAATAAAAAAACTCTGGACACCAGTCTCAGGTGAGCTTCCCTGGTTGGCAATACTCTGCACATTGTCACACACTGATGTGCTGAGAGGGTAGTCTATCCTGACTGTATAGGGAGAACACAATGAAGCTTTATTTGGGACCCTCTGGAATCTTGCTTAGTGTGTCTCTCCTTTTATTCTCCTTATATTTACATCCTTTGACTCTAATAAAATTTGAATAAGAAGTATCATACTTTCCTGAGTTCTGTGAGTCATTATAGAAAGTCAGCAAACCTGCCCTAGCCAGTGTGGCTCAGTTGATTGGAGCATTGTCCCATATACTGAAGGACTGCAGATTTGATTACTAGTCAGGGCACATGCCCAGGATGCAGGTTGGATCCCCACTTGGGGCATGTATGAAAAGGGAACCAATCAATGTTTCTTCTCCCTCACATCCATGTTTTTCTTTCTCACATCAATGTTTCTCTCTCTCCCTGCCCTCCTCCATTGAAAAGCAATGGAAAATAAAACGTCCTTGGGTGAGGATACAAAAAAAGAAAGAGAGAAAAGAAAAGAAAAGACAATTAGAAAGCCTGAGCATGGGTAGTATCCTACAATTTGTAGCTAGCTGGTCAAAAAGAAGGGCAGCCTGGAGACCACTGAACTTGGGGTTGGTGTCTGAAGTTAGTGCTGTTTTGTAGAGGACTGTGCCCTTACATTTGAAATTTAGCCCAACTCTTACTATTTGATATCAGAAACCACTGGAATTAGCAATGAGCAAACTAAAAATGAAATTAAGAAAACAATTCCATTTACAAGAGCATCAAACAGTAAGATAGTTAGGAATAAGTTCATTGAAAAAATAAAAATCTAAATAAGTGGAAAGATAGCCATATTCGTGAATGGGAAGATTTCATAACATTAGGATGAAAATATACTTCAGGTTGCTCTGAAAATTCAATGACTTCCTAGCCACCATTTTTAACACAGAAATGTACAAGTAGATCTTATATGTCTATTGTGGAAATGCAAGTGATCTGTAATAGCCAAAAACAATCTTGAAAAAAGAACAAAGTTAAAGGACTCATACTTCTCAATTTAAAACTTTACTACAAAGCTAAATTAATCAAGACTGAGTGATGCTGACATAAACCTAGATCTATAGATGAAAGGGAGAAAATTCTGTGCCCAGGAATAAACCCTTACATGTACAGTAGATTGACTTTTGACATTGCTGCAAAGAAAATAAAATGGAAACCAACAGTATTCTTGTGCTGACATATCTTTATATGCACATGCAAATGAATGAACTTGGGCTCCTACCATACAGATTCACAAAAATTAACTTAAAATGGATAATAGACATAAATGTAAGAGCTAAAACTATAAAAATCTTAAAAAATAGTAGTAAACCTTTGTGACCTTGAATTAGACAATAGTTTATTAGAGAAAATACAAACAACAGAAGAAAATACAGAAAAACTGGAAGACACCATCATATTTTAAAAAGTTTTTTTTCTTCCCAAATGATACCATAAAGAATGGAAAAACAGCACAAAGAATGGGTGAAAATATTTGTAAATCATATATCTGTTAAGTGATTGGTATTCAGAAAATACTACATTAGGAACTCTTACAACTCAATGGAAAAAAAAAATACAATCGACAAATGGAGCCAATTATCTGAATAGCATTTCCCCCGATGAGATATATAAAGGACCAACAAGCACATGAGAAAATGTTCAACATCATCAGTGGTTAGGGAAATGTGAATAAAAGCCACAAGGAGATACCATACACACTGAGGGGGTGAAAACAAAAAATACAGACAATTAGAAGTGTTCATAAGGATGTGGAGAAATTAAACCCTTCACATTGCTGGAAGAAATGTAAAATGGTACAGCTGCTTTGGAAAAGTTCAAAGTTCCTCAAAAAGTCAATCACAGAGATACTATATGAACCAGAAAGTCTACTCTGAGTATATACTGAAGAGAAATGAAAACGTACACACACACACACACACACACACACAAAACAGCACACAAATATTCACAAGATCATGATTTATAATAATCCAGAAGTAGAATTAATCCAGATGTCCATGCACTGAATAATAGGTAAACAAAATTTATCTGTACAATGGGATATCATTTAGCAATAAAAAGGAATGAAATACTGATACACGCTACCACAGAAATGAACCTTGAAAGAAGCCAATCACAAAAAAAGATGCATTTATATGAAATATCCAGAATAGGCAAATGTACAACAAGAGAGAGAAAAGTCTTGGTTCCATGGAACAGAGGGAAGGAGGATTATAGAGTAACTGCTAATTGACTTGGGGTTTCTTTCAGGGATGATAAAAATATTCTAAAATTAGTTAGCAGTGATCATAAGTCTGTGAATACACTTAAACCACCAAATTGTACATTATAAAAATACTCCATAAAATACATATAAAATATTATAATATTGTAGTATCTTAATCAATCTATTATATAAAATGGCATTATTAAATAAAAGAATAATTTGAAGAATACTGATAAGAGAAAAATATAATACTTTTAAAAGGTAAGAAATAAGGCTGAATTTCCAATTGAATGCTGATTGTTCTTATTTTTTTCATTCATAATTTAAAATGTACAGGAAAAAATTTTGGTGTGACTATTTCATAAATAATTTTTAGAAAAATTAGAGGAGACTGCACAATTTTGGAGTGTTATTTCAGGTTTTCCATCTGTTTCAAATATATAGTTTGTGTCTCTTTAATTTTTTATGGAAGTTTATTATTAACAGCTGCTTCTTTCTGAAATTAAAATCATTTTGAAGAATGTAGAAGTAGATTCTGACACTGATTACAATGGATGGGCCTATCATCAACATAAACTTCAAGTTAGAGTTTAGTAAACATCTCTAAATCAACTTTGTTTTTCATAACCTAACAAGTAAAAGTCATGTTTTTGTCATTTGAAAAAGCCATGTCTGTTAGTAGTTAGTTCCAAAGAGCTCTTCTTTTTCTTCCCAATACTGGTCAGCCACTGTCCAGAGTTTTGAAAACATCTAAAAATCTGAGACTAAAGAAAATCAAAAAGGATGGAGGTAGAGATAATTATTTTACTTGACTTTTTGCAGATCATCTTTTTCATTGTCCATTTGATTTTCCTTAGAATCCCCAGCTCTGGATTGGTACAACTGAGAACAAAGCTATTAATTTATTTTACACAGGAAAAACAAAACAATAAGTTCAATATTTTCCCTCATACAAAATGCATTCTATATAAATTTCAGTTTGAGGAAGCATGAAAAATGAAGCCATGATTTCCCCCAAATCACTGGTTTAAATGTTCTGCAGACCCTGGCACGTAAGGAATTAGGAGGCAACTAGTGATAATTACAGATGAGTGTCTGACTTTGAGATTAGTCACTACTGGCACACAGAAGTAAATTATTTCTGCAATACCAACAGAAAGAAAGCAGGACAAGAGAAAAAGGATAGTAAATTAATTAACAGACATAAAACAGCAATCCAATCAATTGGTGCCTTTAATCGTCCTCTTATGTAGATTTTTTTTGGCCTTTTTGTTTGTAGACTTCACAGTTTTGTCTTAACAGTAATGTAATATTACCTCTTATGTTATAAAAAAATTCAATACTAAGGGAAAGAGGTTATTTGGTAGACAAAACTGAAACTAGGGGAAAACATCAGACCATCCCCTCACTTTCACACTCATAAATGATTATTTTCTAATTACTTGCCTTTTGGGATTCTGTGTCTCTTTCTCCACAAGGAAGTTGATACTAGTGCATTATGAGTGGATATTTTGTTTGTATTGATAGAATCTTGTATTTGGTGGACTAAGCAAGATACTGTGTCAAGTCCACATTGGTGATAAAGTTCATATGGTAAAACAAGCATATAAGAATAGTAAAGAAATACTAAAAAAGAAACTACAAGAATAAAACTTACGGCCAAGATGGAGGTGTAGGTGGAAATACTGTGCCTTCTTGCACAACCAAATTTAAGGACAACAAACATTTAGAAACAAAAAATACAACCAGAACAGACAGAAAATTGAACTGTATGGAAGTCGGACAACGAACCATTCATCCAGATTGATAAGAGTGGCGGAGTCGGCGGCCAGTGGAGAGGGGTCGAGGCAGGAAAAGGCAGTGGATGGCAGGCCCTGGAGGCAATGAGAGAATGAGCAGACCCAGTGAGGCGCACAAGGCAGTTGGCTGACCAAAGACACATATTCGCATGCAGATAAATTAGGCAAAAACGGGCAGTGAGACAGACCGCGCAACCTAGGGCCCCAGTGATGGGAAATAAAGCCTAAAAGCACCGATTGAAAACACTTGTGGGGGTGAAGGTGCAGGGAGAGAACTCCCAGCTTCACAAGAGAGTTCACTGGAGAGACCCACAGGGTCCTAGAATGTACACAAGCCCACCCACCCGGCACCCAGCGCCAGAAGGGCCCAATTTGCTTGTGGGAAGCAGCAGAAGGGACTGAAATCTAAGAACGCAGAGCAAGTGCCATTGTTCCCTCTCTGACCCTGCCCCCACATACAGCGTCACAACCCAGCAACTGGGTTACCCCGCCCTGGTGAATACCTAAGGCTCTGCCCCTCATACATAACAGGAGCAACCTGACCAAAACATTATGGCTCAAACAGAAGAACAAATCAAAGCCCCTGACCAAATACTTTTAAGTGACCAAGAGATAGCCAACCTATCAGAGACACAATTCAAAACACTGGTAATCAGGATGCTCACAGAACTGGTTGACTTTGGTCTCAAATTAGATGAAAAAATGAAGGCTACACTAAGTGAAATGAAGGAAAATGCACAGGGAACAAATAGTGATGGAAAGAAAACTGGGACTCAAATCAATGGAGTGGACCAGAAGGAAGAAACAAACAACCAAACAGAAAAGAATAAAGAAACAAGAATTCAAGAAAATGAGGAGAGGCTTAAGAACCTCCAGGACATCTTTAAATGTTCCAACACCTGAATTATAGGGGTACCAGCAGGGGAAGAGGAAGAGCAACAAGTGGAAAAGTTATTTGAACAAATAATAAAGGAGAACTTCCCCAATCTGGCAAAGGAAATAGACTTTCAGGAAGTCCAGGAAGCTCAGAAAGTCACAAAGAAGGTGGACCCAAGGAGGAACACACCAAGGCACATCATAATTACATTAGCCAAGATTAAAATGAAGGAGAGAATCCTAGAAGCAGCAAGCGATAAGGGGACAGTTACCTACAAAGGAGTTCCCATCAGACTGTCAGCTGATTTCTCAAAAGAGACCTTGCAGGCAAGAAGGGGCTGGAAAGAAGTATTCCAAGT
>PVKM010026519.1:0-19269 GCA_004027735.1 Carollia perspicillata | reverse complement strand
TTGGAACATTTAAAGATGTCCTGGAGGTTCCTAAGCCTCTCCTCAGTTTTATGAATTCTTGTTTCTTTATTCTTTTCTGCTTGGTTGTTTGTTTCTTCCTTCTGGTCCACTCCATTGATTTGAGTCCCAGTTTTCTTCCCATCACAACTGGTTCCCTGTGCATTTTCCATCATTTCACTTATGAAAGCCTTCCTTTTTTCATCTAATTTGCGACCAAAATCAACCAATTCTGTGAGCATCCTGATTAGCAGTGCTTTGAACTGTGCATCTGATAGGTTGGCTATCTCTTGGTTGCTTAAAAGTATTGGCTCTGGGGCTCTGAGCTTTCCTTGTGTTTGAGTCATTTTTGGTCATGTGGTGCCTGTTACATATGAGGGGCAGAGCCTTAGGTGTTCACCAGGGCGGGGCAGCCTAGTCACCAAGTTGTGACGATGTCTGTGGGGGTGGGGTCAGAGAGGGAACAATGGCGCCTGTTCTACGCTGTCTCAAATTTGCGTCCCCTCTGCTGCCTCCCACAAGCAAACTGGGCCCCCCTGGTGCTGGTTCCCAGGTAAGCAGGCCTATGCACGCTCTGGGACCTTGTGGGTCTCCCCAGTGACCTCTCCTGTGAGGCTGGGAGCCTCTCCCGGCACCTTTTCAATCGGTGTTTTTAGGCTTTATTGCCCATCACTGGGGCCCTGGGCTGTGCGGTCTGTCTCACTGCCCACTCTTGCCTAGTTTATTAGCATGTGAATGTGTGTCCATGGTTAGCCAACTGCCCTGTGTGCCTTGCGTGCTCTGCTCGTCTCCTCACTGCATCTGGGGTCTGCAAGCTCCACACCACCTACGCCACCCGGCGCTCCTGAGCCTGGCAGCCACCAGGTTTCCCTGCCGCTTTCCCTCTCCACCGGCTGCCGACTCTGCCCCTCTTACCGGTCTGGTTGAATGGTTGTCGGACTTCCGTAGTTCAGTTTTCTGTGTTCTGGTTGTGTTATTGTTTATAAATATTTGTTGTCCTTAATCTTGGTTGTGAGAGGAGGTACAGTGTTTCCACCTATGACTCCATCTTGGCCAGAAGTCTATAGTCATTTTTTTTGTTTCCAGCTTTGATGTTATGCTTACCTTTGTGTATTTTCTTATACCATTTTTAGGCATCTTTAAAAATATTTCAATTTTTAATCTATTTGAAATTTATTTATGAGGAGGAAGAGAAAAATGTAGCTTGATTTTTTTGTCTGCCCTGGCTGGTATGGCTCAGTGGATTTGACTGCCAGCCTGCAAACTGAAAGGTTGCCAGTTCGATTTCCAGTCAGGCCACATGCCTGGATTGTAGGCCAGGTCCCCAGTTGGGAGGACATACAAGAGGCAACTGATTGATGTATCTCTCACACATTATGTCTCCCTCCCTCTCTTTCTTCCTCCCTTCTACTCTCTCTCAAAATAAATAAAATCTTTAAAAAAATTTTTTTCCTAAGTGATTTGCTGGTTGCTTCACACCATTTATTGAATATTCAATTTTCCCTACAAATATAAAATGGTAACTTTATACAGTACTAAATTTCCATATGTACTTTTTTCTGTTCCATTGATTTGTTTACTGGACAGTAATATTGTTTTAATACACTTTTCCATTTCTGGTAGGTAAATCCCTGCTTAATAGTCTTACTCAGAGTATTTCTTCAAGAATTATCTTTATTTTTTTACTGTACTTTATTGATTATGCTATTACAGTTTTCCCAATTTTTTCTCCCTTCCTTCCTCTACCCAGCAACCCCAACTCCTTCAGAGAATCCCCACACCATTGTTCATGTCCATGGGACATGCATGTAAATTCTTTGGCTACTCCATTTCCTATACTCTATTTTACCTCCTATAGCTATTCTGATTCCCAGGTGAAGCCAAGGTGTGAATCTGGCAGCTGGCTGCTGCCAGTGGCCTGGGGCCACTGAGCAAGAGATATGAGGACTAGGGCTCACTGAGGTCAGGCTGTTGCTTATTTGAGAGGATTTAGAAAGTTGTGAAGTATGAGCCAAGGCCACCCAGCCATTCATAGTGAAAAGTTTGGGTGGGCTCATAATTTGGGTGGGAGTGAGCCTCAGGGGATCTCCTGGGCAGGGCAAATAGTGTTAGCCAGGTTGGTGGAGTCTCAGATACAGCACCCACCTGCTGGCTCTGTAGCTCTGTGGTGGGAGAGTTCAGAAAAGGAACAGTGGCCTCTGCCCACATTTATGTCTGGGAGAAAGCTGTCCCCCAGCTCTCAGCTCATTGCCAGACACTTCAGTTCTTCTCTGTATGCTGCTGGTGACTTTCAAGCTGCTCCCCCAGTGCTGGAGCTCAGAGGGAGTGAGTCTGAGTACATCCATGTGTGGGTTCTTTAACAGGAACTGCTTGGGGCTCCAGTAGTTTCTTCCACTGACTCAGTCCCCACTGATTTTTGCAGCCAGAAGTTATGAAACTGAAACCCTGGCACTGGAACCCTGGGCTGTGGGCCTGGTGTGGAGCTGGGACTCCTAACTCTCAAGATATCCCTCCCGAATTTTTATCCACCAGGTGTGGGTGTGGGACCAGCCATTCCATGTCTCTGCCCTTCCTACCAGTCTGGATGGATGTAGTTTCTTTTTTTTTATGTAAGATTTTATTTATTTATTAGAGCAAGGGGAAGGGAAGGAGAAAGAGAGGGAGAGAAACATCAATGTGTGGTTGCCTCTCATATACCTGGCCAGCAGCCCAGGCATGTGCCCTGACTGGCAATCTAACCAGTGACCCTTCGGTTTGTAGGCCGGCACTCAATCCACTAAGCCAGACCAACCAGGGCTGGATGTGCTTTCTTTAATTTTGTAGTTGTCAGACTTCCTTTCAGCTCGAATTCTGATAGTTCTGAGTGATGGTTGTTTTATAGTTTAGTTTTAATTTTGATCTGATTGTTCGAGGAGATGAGCCATATTTACCTATGCTGCCATCTTGACTGGAAGTTCATTAACAATTATCTTTAAACAATATATTTGATATATATAAAAGAAAATTGTATAATATGTATAAATTTCAAAACATAATATGAAGCAAACTGCCAACCTAAGATCTAGAACATTACCAAAAAATTGCGTCAACCTATATGTTTTTCCCATTCTACTCCTGCTGTCCTTTCCATAGATATATTGTTTCTTCCATAGTAACTTTAAACTCATCTTGTCAAATTACAAAAAAAGTTGTGATTTTAGTTGAAATTGTGTAAATTTTATGGATCAATTTAGGGAAAATGGGAAGCTTTATAAAAATAATAAATACGTAGTTTTGATTTGTGTTAACATATTTAATCCATACAACAATTCTATTGTTATCACTTTCATTTTACAAATGAGGAAACTGAGGCATAAAGAGATTGAATAACTTGTTGAAGGTCAAGCAACTAATAAGTGGCAAAATCAAAAGTCAAACTCAGGCAGTTTGGCCCCAGAGCCTCTGCTCTTGACCTCTGTTATATTGCCTTTTTATAATATGGAATCTGCTCCTCTATAATGGACATGTCATTCAATTTGCCTGTACCATTCCCCCCAACTCTTAATCTGCATCCTAATCATTTGTTAATGAGCAGATATCCACTTGACTCTCCCCTCCCCTGTCATAGCTAATTAGACTAGAGTTATGTGAAAAACTGATTCAGGCTCATCTAATCACATTTTCTTTCCCAGAAATTTTCAAATAGCCTTACCTGGTTGCTTGACCTGGAAAGTGATGACACAAAGAAGGTAAAACAGGGGGACATTTGACCCATGGAGAAAGTAGGCCTGCAGATGCACAGAGAGAAGCAGAGCTAGGAAGCCCTGTGGCCCCAGAAGAGGGTGGTCATATAGCTGCCTGGGCTTCTAAGGTTTTTCAGAGCCTGCTTTGCTCTCACTAAGGCCCTACTGTCCTTTCTGCTCTTAGGGAATCTACAAAAGGTAGCTCTCTTCTTTCATATTAACTCTTTTAGTTTAAGCTCACCTAAATAATTTGTTTTCCTTTTGAAACCAAATATGTTATCTAAAAATACATAGCCCTTATTTTCCCAAGTTTTCTTTTAAAGTTTCCTGGTAGCATTTTCTTCACATAGATCCTGTACATTTTTTGTTTAATTCATTTCTAAATATATTTTAGGTTTTCTTTTTGTTCTTTACAATGGTAGCATCTGTTTATTGTTGTCTACTTTACATCTTAATCTACAACTCTACTTTCATCAGTTGAGACTGCTGAATATCAGTGGCTTGTAAATGTGACATTAGTCTTTCAAATGTGTTTCAAAATAATGTTTTCCACTAGATATATATTTTAGTTCTAAACTGTAGTTGTTCTGGTGATGATTCATGTGAGTATGACGATGATTCATCTGATGGAAATGAGCCACAAGGATCCCAAAGAAGTATAGAATTGTCTATAATCTGATTTAAAAAGAAAGCCTCATATATAAATAGAAACATTGAGTTTCCAACAATATTTGGCTAATATTTTAGTTTTTGTTTATTTCTTTTAATTCTCACCCAAGGGTATGTTTTTATTGATTTTAGAAAGAGAAGAAGAGAGAAAGAGAAAGAAACATCAATTTGTTGGCTCCCATATGTGGCCTGACCAGGGATCAAACCTGCAACCTAGGTATGTACCCTGACTGGGTATTGAACCCACAACCTTTTGGTGTACAGGATGATGCTCTAACCAACTGAGCCACCCAAACAGGTCAATATTTGCCTAATATTAAAACATAAAATGAAGAAAGCTATTTTTAGTAAGGCAAATTTTTCAGATACAAAACAAGAAAGGGCCTTATTTGGGTAAATATATTCAATACAGTAGACCAAAAAATAGAGATTAAGAGAAATTGATATCTCAAGTCTTTTCTAAAATTTTTTAAAATATATTTTATTCATTATGCTATTACAGTTGTCCCAATTTTTCCCCTTTATCCCCCCTTCACCCTACAGCCCCCAACCCTCTAGCATCCCCCCACTTAGTTCGTGTCCATGGGTTGCACATATAAGTTCTTTGAATTCTCTGTTTTCTATGCCATTTTGATCTCTTTCCATCTATTTTATGCCTACCAATTATGCTTTTTATTCCCTGTACCTTTTCCCCGCTATTCCTCTCCTTCCCATCCCCACTGAAAACCCGCCATGTGATGTCCATTTCTCTGATTCTGTTCCTGTTCTAGATATGTGCTTAGTTTTTCTTTTTTTTTTTTTTAGGTTCATTTGTTGATACTTGTTAGTTTGTTGTCATTTTACTGTTCATAGTTTTGTTTTGTTGTTGTTGTTTGTTTGTTTTTAAAGATTTATTAATTTTTTTAGAGATAGAGGAAGGGAGGGAGAAAGAGAGGGAGAGAACCATCAATGTGTGGTTGCTTCTTATATGGCCCCCACTGGGGACCTGGCCTGCAACCCAGGCATGTGCCCTGACTGGGAATCGAACTGGCAACCCTTTGGTTCGCAGCCCGCACTCAATCCACTGAGCCACACCAGCCAGGGCATGTTCATAGTTTTTGATCTTCAATTTCTTAGATAAGTCCCTTTAACATTTCATATAAAAAGGCCTTGGTGATGATGAACTCCTTGAACTTGACCTTATCTGGGAAGCACTTTATCTGCCCTTCCATTCTAAATGATAGCTTTGCTGGATAGAGTAATTTTGGATGTAGTTCCTTGCCTTTCTTGACTTCAAATACTTCTTTCTAGCCCCTTCTTGCCTCTAAGGTTTCTTTTGAGAAATCAGCTGATAGTCTTATGGGAACTCCTTTGTAGGTAACTCTCTCCTTTCTTCTTCCTACTTTTAAGATTCTCTCTTTATCTTTAATCTTGGGTGACTTAATGATGATGTGCCTTGGTGTGTTCCTCTTTGGGTCCAACTTCTTTGGGAGTCTCTGGGCTTCCTGGACTTCCTGGAAGTCTATCTCTTTCACCAGATTGGGGAAATTTTCCTTTATTATTTGTTCAAATAAGTTTTCCATTTCTTGCTCTTGTTTTTCTCTTTCTGGAACCTTTGTAATTTGGATATTGGAATGTTTCAAGTTGGGAACCTTGTCCCAGAGGTTCCTAAGCCTCTCTTCATCTTTCTGAATTCTTGTTTCTTCGTTCTGTTCCAGTTGGATGATTATTTCTTTCTTTTGTACCAAATAGTTGATTTGAGTCCTGGTTTCTTTTCTGTCACTCTTGGCTCCCTGAATATTTTGCTTTATTTCACTTTGGGTATCCTTCATTTATTCTACCATTTTGCAACCAAGCTCTATCAGTTCTGTGAGCATTTTGATTACCAGGGCTTTGAACTTCCATCAAATAGGTTGTCTATCTCCTCATTGCTTAGCTCTCTTTCTGGAGCTTTGCTCTGTTCTTTCATTTGGGCCACAGTTCTTTGTCCTGGTGCACCAGTCTGGTTGGTCTGGCTGACTGTTTCTTTAATTCCTTGGTTGTTGTAGTTCCATGCAGTTTGATTTTCTGGTACATCTGGTTGTTTATTGATTTTAAATTGGTTGTTATCCTCCTTTTGGTTGTGTGAGGAAGTGAAGGGTTTCTACCTATGCTCCATCTTGGCCGGAACTTGATATCTCACTCTTAATATAGGCACATAATCAGTTATCCACACCTTTTGGGCTAGATGTGTTTCAGAATTCAGAGTTGGGATTTTTAGACAGGAACACACACACACACACACACACACACACACACACACACTATACTTTCCATAATACCTAAGTAGGGTCTGGAGCAACATCTTATAATATTAATATTTATGCAATAAAAATGCATTAGTATTAACCTTGACTAGGATAAATAAAGATTATATAATCTATGTAATAATAACTACATACTTGTTCAGGTTTGATTTTACTGCCTAATGAGTTTGCCTTAAAGTAATGAAAAATTTATGTTTCTAGAGCTTTTTTGGTTTTGTAATTTTAGATAATGGTTTATAGATGTGTGAAACCAAATATGTTCAGATTTCAATATTTGGCAGCTCTGGGAGTCAATTTAAGAGTTATTTAATGGCTTGGTTATATTAGATAATTTTGTGGTTTAGGGTGTTTAATCTGAAGGGAAAAGAATATACTTTTAGAAGAACAAAGTACAGATGCTGACATAGTTATTGAAAAAATAATGGGTAAAGTGTCTTAACTTGCATTCCTGACCTTTGTTTTTAATCGTTATTTCAATGTGTGCTGTTCTGGTTGAAAAGAATTGCAATAAAACACTTCCTAGAAAGTGTTAACATTAAAAATTGCCATATTTTATTAATAAAGGGATCCTTGATGTTTTCATCTTTTATTTCTAGCACATAGAAGTGCTTTCTAAATATCCTAAGACTATAAAGATATTGTTTCAGTTATGTCTTCTAAAATATCAAAATTAAGGAACCTATTCGGTTATCATGTACATTGAGTGCTTACTCTGTCACACTGTGTTAGGTGCTAAGGATAATGGTCTGGTAGGAGAAACACACACATAAATAGGACACTGCATTAACACATGATAAGTTATGCGATAGGGTAAGTACACTATATCATGGAACACCATATACCGGGGTGAGGGAAGGACTAAAGGTTAAGAAATCGGGTGAAATGGGGAAGAAAACTTAAAAAATCTCTGACAGTGATTTTCCAAGTGTGATTTGTGGACTAGAAACATCAACATCATCTGAAAACTTATCAGAAATGCAGATTCTCAGGCCCCATCCCGGACCTACTGAATCAAAAAGTCTGGA
This sequence comes from Carollia perspicillata, assembly GCA_004027735.1. Classification (NCBI taxonomy): domain Eukaryota; kingdom Metazoa; phylum Chordata; class Mammalia; order Chiroptera; family Phyllostomidae; genus Carollia; species Carollia perspicillata. The sequence goes on along the minus strand of PVKM010026519.1, from coordinate 11,571 downwards.
CAGGACCTAGCACTCTGTATTTTAATAAGCTTAACCATCCAGGTGAGTCCAATGCACACTAAAATAAAGATTGAGAGCCACTTTTCTAAGCAGCAAATGTGAAACAAATCAGAGCATGTAGGCAATCTTGCCATAAGTGGCAAGATGTATAGTGTATCTGAATGGTACTATTCACTATCCATTGTGTCTGTGTTGGGAGCCATCCCACCTGGTTTCAGGGACTGTAGCCTTTTGTCCCATGGCTAGAGCTGAGTGAAAAGGTCTTGAAGCCATAAGCCACTAAGGATACAGGACATTACCTCCTGGCAGAAGCACAGCCCCTGTGTCCCTCACTTCCCCCTGCTTGGCCCAGATGGATGCCAGGTTAGCCGATGACAGGTAAGATCCCTCAAAGGAGGAAGGACAACCTAAGACAGGCACTGTCACAACGGCCCATCAGGGAAGGACTTAGGGATCTTCAGAGAAGGGGCAAAAAGACCCTCATCCCTTGGCTTTGTCATAGCCTGAGTCCTCAGTCTTTCTGCAAAAGTCTCTTAGGCTGCTTTGCTCTCCCTGCCTGACTCAGACTGGGAACTATGCCAAGAGGTAGCTGCAACCTTGTACTGGATCAGACGGCTCCAGGTGGCAAATCTGGTCAGAGAAAGAATATGCATTGTTTCCTTTGAGACCTGCTTTGCCCTGTTGCTATGAAACAGACACGTGAGTCAAAACCAACCCTGACTAGAGACAATTTCTGTGTTTCTTCAACTATTATCTGTAAATGATGTCAGTAACATTTTGAGCACTGGTTGATGTGCTTTGCTTTTTGTGCATACTATGTATCTCTGAGCTGAACCCAATAGAAACACAGGGAAGAAGGTATTTAGGACCTTTCGCCTTTGAGGGACTGGTCACCTTTCCTCTCCAAAATGCGTTGGGCATTTTTATTTCTCATCTGCAATGACCGGGGGAATTCTGCTGGTGGAGCAGCCCCCACTCCATCATGTCTGGATGGGAGTGAGGTGGCAAGATTAATGGATATGTTCAATATGGTTAGTGTCTTAATTGTGGTGCTAGTTTCACAGATGTATACATATGTCAAATTAACAAATTGTGTGCTTTAAATATGTGCAGTTTATTGTAAGTTATTTATACCTCAATAAAGCTGTTTAAAATATTTATGGAGTGACCACAGGGTTGCTGCCATTCAGCTAGCCTTCCAAGTCATAGAGAATAAATGGTGTCCTGGCTGGGTAGTTCACTTGGTTAGAGCATCATCCCAATACACCAAGGTTGTGGATTTGATCTCCGGTTAAGGCACACTGAAAGAAACTGCAGTCCAAAAACTTGCAGAAGCAGAGGGCTATAAAAATAGGAGTTCAGTGTCATACCAACTCTAGAATCAATGATGAAACAAGTCAGAGGAACAAGTCCTAGACATTCATCAAAGTGATTAATTGAGGGACTATATAAGAAGTAATTAGACTGGTGACCACCAACCTGTCTTGCACTCCTCTGCTAAATAGCAGGCAGCAGAAATGATTGTCCATAAGTTAAAGAAGAACATGATAACTGAAGCCAGAGAGGGAGGGCCATCTTCCCTAGCTAGCTCCTGGCCACCAGGAGGGACAGGAGACCCCACCTCAGAAAAGAAGTCATGAACACATTCTTCCCAGTAGCATATCTCTTCCCTCTCATTACAAAAAGCAAACTATCCTAACATATACTGAATTTATTGAGCAGGAATCTAAGGACTAACAGATAGAATAATAAACAATACAAGAATCCTTAAAATTTTGTGGAAAACCAACCCCAGGTAAGAAAAGCACTGAAGAAGCAGAACTAAACACTCAAAGAAAGCAATTTAATATAGCAAACAAAGGTACTCTTTGAGTACTTAAGCAAAATTAATATTTTCAGTGTGAAGTGAAAGGATTCCATAATCACATTAAAAAGTTAACTTGGAAACTAAATTTTTGATTTTTTAAAAAATCACTAGATCTATTAGTAGAAGAGGGGTAACTGGAGAATAAATTAGTGAGTGGAATATAGAAGATGAGAAATTCTACCTCAGCACAGTTCATAAGATAAAGTAAATAGATATAGAAGTTTCAACATGCATGTAATAAAGGCACTGGAAAGAAAGGAGAGAATGCAGAGGAGAAAATAATAATAAAAGATTTCTCAGAGTTTAAGAACGATACAAGTCTTCGAATCAAAAATGTTGACAAAGATGAGTGAAACAGAACCAATACCTGGGCATGTCATGGTGAAATTTAGGAACACCAGGGATAAAGATAAAATCCTAAAATCTTCCAAAGGGATAAACAGGTTAAGCTTAAAGGAATGAGAATCAGTGTGGCCTCAGTTTTCTCACTGACAACACAGATAGATGCAAGAGAACAGAATAGTATCTTCAAAGAGCTGAGGGAAATGATACTGAGAAAAACTAGCTTTCAAGTGAGAATATAAAATACAGTTACTTTTGCATATCCAGAAATTCAGAAAGATTTCTCTCTTTAGATCTTTATTGTGATAATGATTTGGCAATGTTCTAGCAAAGTGAGCAGTGAATCCAAGAGAAAGGAAGATGTGGGATTTAGGAACTAATACAAGGGAGAAACTGAGTAGGGGCTTGAGGTACAGTATATTCTGGGTTACTACTAATTACTTTATATCCAGGATCTCAAAAGCCATATCAAATAGGCCCATTCCAATCCTACCTGGTACTAGGGATTTTCATTACCACCAAGCTCCTCCACAGTGAAGATACAGTGAAGATAATCAGACATTTCACTGGATACAAAGTACTCTTCCAACTCAGAACTAAACTCTGGAATATGGCTTTACTATTTTGCTTCTTTTTTAAATATTTTATTTATTTATTTTTAGAGAGAGGGGAAGGGAAGGAGAAAGAGTGGGAGAGAAACATCAATGTGTGGTTGCCTCATGTGTCCCCTACTGGGGAGGTGGGGGGGGGACCTGGCCTGCAACCCAGGCATGTGCCTTGACTGGGAATTGAACCAGCGACCCTTTGCTTCACAGGCCCATGCTCAATCCACTGAGCTACACCAGCCAGGGCTCTATTTTGCTTCTTATAGGATTAGAGTTAAAGAGGTCATGTTTGCTATGAAAATAATTACATGATATTTTATTCATCACTGCATTTTGCCAATTGCAGAAGTTTGAATTAAAAGGTGGGTTTTTTTTCTCATAGAGGCATATAAAGATAAGAACTGGTATAGCAAAGTGTTCTGTGAAGCCAGACAAATCTGGGTTTGAATTACAACTCTGATGTGATCTTGAGTAAGATATTAACCTCTCTGCCCCTTAGTTTATTCATATATAAGGATAACAAGACCTACCTCTCAGGTTTGTGTAAGGGTTTAAGAAGTTGGAAATGGAGAGCATTGTGCTAACTGAAATAAGCCAGGCAGTAAGGGACAAATACCATATGATCTCACCTTTAACTGGAACATAATCAACAAAAGAAAAAAGCAAACAAAGTATAACCAGAGACATTGAAATTAAGAACAATCTAACAATAGCCAGAGGGGAGTGGGGAGGGGGCAGTGGGGGGAAGGGTTTTCAGGAACTGCTATAAAGGACACATGAATAAAACCAAGGGCGAGGGTGGAAGCAAGGGAGGGAGGTAAGATTGGCTGAGGAGGGAGGAGTGGAGGGGTGGAATGCAGACAACTGTAATTGAACAACAATAAAGTAATTAAAAGAAAAAAAAGAAGTTAACATGCATAAAATCACATTGTGTGCCAAGAGGTTCAACCCTGGTTGTGTATTAGAATCATTTAGGGGGCTTTTAAAAACAATAGGTACTTGCCCTGACTGCTATGGCTTAGTGGGTTGGGCATCATCCTGCAAACCAGAAGGTCACCAGTTCTGGGTCAGGGCACATGCCTGAGTTGCAGGCCAGGTCCCTGGTTGGTGGAGTTGCGAGAGGCAAATGAATCGATGTTTCTGTCTCACACTGACGTTTCTCTCCCCCTCATTCTCCCTCCCTTTCCCTCTGTCTAAAAATAAATAAACAAAATCTTTTTTAAAATTAAAAACAATAGGTATTCGAGCCCCACCCTTAGAGATGTAGTTTCAGTTAGTTCCAGGATGATATATTTTAAAAGCTTCCTGGGTGATTCTAATATGTTGATGAGGTTGACAAAAGTTTACAAGCATATGTGTGGCTGGCATGAAGTAAGTACCCAGTAAATGGTAACTTCAAATAATTGGGGAGAAAAAGTAATAGAAAACTTCCAGACAAAGGTTGGAAGCAAGTTCAGGATTTAGTTTCAAGACCCCTCACCTGCACAGTCTCCTTCTAAGGCCCTGTGAGGTCTCCTTGGCATGAGGGAAGGATGTCAGCAGCCCCTGCCCAGTGCTGGAGTGATGCCTTACCTGGAGTTACCTGCCTATGCCATCGAATTCTCTTTAACTTCCCTATTTTCTTTCTTCCAACTGCAAAGGGAACTTCAGATAATGGAAAAGATGAGCCAGATTCCAGACAGGATAAAAATTATTTCCATGGGCCCTAGCTGGTGTGGCTCAGTGGATTGAGCACCAGCCTGCAAATCGAAGGGTTGCTGGTTCGATTCCCAGTCAGGGCACATGTGACAGGCAACCGATCAATGTATCTCTCGCACATTGATGTTTCTCTCCCTCTTTTTCCCTCTCTCTAAAAGTAAATAAATAAAATCTCTTAAAAAATTATTTCCATGGGAAGATCTCAGTATATACCATCAATAGGTAATTCTTGTTATTCTATTTTACTATTGTTGAAAACAACACCCAGAGATTATATGATCTGCTTCAAGGCGCAGATCAGCAGATAGTCACAACAGCAGCACAGTAATAGAATCCACAAGTCTTGTCTTACACTCCTGTGCCTCAGCACACTGATACATCTCCTGAGTGATTGATTAGACAGGTTTGTGCTGAGTGATCATGCATAAACTCCAGAGGATGGTGCCAGTGGCCTTTCAAAACTTGCCCCATTCCTTATGTAATTGATATGTCCTTAGGCCTTACTAGTTTGTGACCTCAGAATAAGCCACCTGTTTAAATTGCAACCACAGCTCTGAGCCTATGGAGCTGGAAGACCATTTCTCTGCTTGATCCTGACTCTTCTCCCTGCCTTCCCCAAATCCAAGGAGTGCTTAGGATTTCCTTGTCATTTCCATCAGACCCTGACTTGCATAGGCCTCCTCCAGGGCCCTGGGAGAAGCCCTAGCAGTGTATTCAAATGGGTGTCTGTTTTTGTAAAATTTGTAAATATTTTCATTGCAATCAATTAAGACCTCTATTTCTACTACTGTTTTTACTTATTTACATTCTCCCTGTCTATGGTGGTACTGGAATGGTTGTAGACCTTTTCATAGGATCTGATTAAGGGGAAGGTGAATACTCTCTATGTTGTACCTCAAAAAAAATTAAAGAAGAAATTAGAAATATGCTATTTAGCAGCTTTAATATCAGGTATTTTTTGGCATGTGTTATTGACAATATGGTAAAAGGCACATATTTAAAGTATACAATTTAATAAGTTTTGACTTATCTACAGCCTGAGAAACCATCACCAAATTAAGATAATGAATTAAGCCATTACCCTTGAAGTCTTCCTCATGCCTCTTTGTAATTTTACCTTCCTGCCCTCCCCCCCAGCCCCTGGCAACCACTGATCTTCTTTCTCTCTGCACAGGTTAGTTTGCATTTTCTATAAATGGAATCATACAGTAGGTACTTCTTTTTATTTGGCTTTTTTTCCACTGACATGGTTATTTTGGGATCAATCTATGTTGTGTATATGAATACTCTGTTCCTTTTAATTGCTAAATAGTGTTTCATTTTATGGATGTGTTGTAATTGCCCTATCTATTCAGCTGCTGAGAGGTGTTTGGATTTTTTCCAGTTTGGGGCTATTACAAGCTAAGCTTCTATGAACATTTGGGTATAAGTTTTTGTATGGACATTTGCTTTTGTTTGTCTTGGGTAAATACCTAGAAGTAGGATGGCTGGGTCGGATACATCATTTTATATTCTCACTAGCAATGTACGAAAGTTCCAGTTGATCCATATCCTTGCTGATAGTATGGTCAGTCTTTTATTTTAGACATTCTAATAAGGGTGACAGAATCTCACTGTGATTTTAATTTACATTTCCCTACCAGCTAATGATGAAGAGTGCTTATTTGCCATCTCTTTATCTTTTCCATGAAATGTCTTTTCAGATCTTTTGCCCATTAAAGAATTTTTTGTGTTATTTGTTTACTCAGTATTTTGTTTTGAGAGTTGTTTATATATTCTGAATATTCCAAGATGTGGTCTGGCCAGAATAAAGCAATCATCGTGGATGACAGAGTATTTCCAAAGCTGATTATTGGTCTTGAGGTGTCAGACATCCCCCCGACCCTCTGTACTGTAGTCAGTCTTTACAGCAAAAGACTCTGTATGGGAAAAACACTTCCCGTGTTTCTCCTTTACTCTCACACTATTACCACACTTCACTACACTTCTGACACCACATGTATGTGTGCTTTCCACACATCAAACAATTTGCTGACACCAGTTAGGTGTCCCACAATTTAACTAAATTCTGACATTATCTACATGGAGATAGCGTGAGATCAGACAGGTTAATAGTTCATTCTCACATGACTGCCCCTTACCACCTTCAGATGCCAGTTGCAACTTCCACCTGCACTTCCGACCAACTGGTTATAAAGTGGGGTTCCCATGACCCCCTGCTTGAGTTTGATAATTTTCTAGAATGGTTCACAGAACTCAGGGAAATGATTTGTATTTACCAGTCTATTATAAAAGAATATGATAAAGTTTACTGACAAACATCCAGATGGAAGAGATGCATAAGGAAAGGTAAGCGAGGGAGGGGTGCAGAGCTTCCATGCCCTTGCCAGGCACATCACCCTCCTGGTACCTCCATCCTTTATGTGTTCAACCTGGTAGCTTCCTAAACTCCATACTTTTGGGATTTTTATGGAGGCTTCATCATGTAGTCATGATTAATCATTAGCTCAGTTTCCAGCCTCTCCTCTTCCTGGAGGATGGGAGTGGGACTGAAATTTCTAAGCTTGTCTTGGTCCTTCTGGTGATCAGCCTTCATCCAGGAGCCGACCAGCCATTGCCTCAGAACAAAAAGATTCCTATCACTTAGATAATTATAAGGGTTTTAGGAGTGCTATGCCAGCAACTAGGGGCAGAGACCAATATGTACATTTTTTTTAATTATTTTATACACTCTAAGTCCTTGTCACAACTATTCTTCTAGCATGGGAAGAAGTTCAGACCTATACATTATCCTGCTTACTGTCTAATCTTGCAATCTCTTGAGCCAATATTTAAACAAAAATACATATGCAGCTTCCATGAGCCATCACTTTTAAGGACACTCAAGCCTATATTCACAATTAGAAAAACAAAAAACAAGAAACTGCTCTCTTACTTGGAAAGCACATAGTCCTGCTAATTATACTCTGTTTGTATCCCTGAGTGAAAGGCTTAACATTTTAAGCTTTAAAATGATTACAACTGCCTGCAGCTGTTTTCACAGTTGTCTCCAAGCACAGCTGATGGATACCTGCTTGTTGTTTGCATTTAGCAGGTTTCATTTTGGCAACTTTCCTCCAAAGCAGAGATTTTCATCTATGCTTCCAGAGACAGAACACTTACAGTAAATACACTTCTTCAGCTTCTCAAAACACTAAACCTATCTATTCAATGGACACTGAAATGTGTGTGTGTGCATATAGGAATATCTGCAACTCTCCTTTCTAAAGAACTGGCTGAGGGGAGTTGGGGGATCTCTGGATTAGTGAGCAAGCATGTTGGAGGTTTCTAATGCCCCTAGATGTGTTAGGCTAGCATCTAGCCATTTGGAAACACTGGTAAAACCCTGCTAGAGGAGCAAGGGAGTGATACTAAACAAAGCGAAGAGGTGAGTGACCTTTCTATCCCAGAATGTTCTTTCCATCCTAAACTTTTCTCTGCTGCTATAATCTTTAGTTTCACAAAACCAAAGGTTTTACAGGGGGACATGGAATAGGAAAATTCATGGGAATTAGTGCTAAAATTATGTGAAGATCAGCTATAGTTGATCCATGATAGGTAGGAGGCCACAGGGTAGAGAGGGTGCTGAAGGAAGACATGGCTCTGGAAATCGACAGTAGCATAAAAATTAGGTACATCTCTGGATCCTGGGAATATGAAAATAGTTCTCAAAGTTTTGTCATTTTTTCCCTAAATTCCCTTTTTGTTCATGCCACTGTTCCACTCAAATTAGAAAACTCCTTAAGTCATTTTTCATCATATTTTATTGCAGGATCTTACAAAACTTTGAAAACTAAAACCAATCAACCAAAGGAATTCAAAATATCATAGTATACCAACTATACTTAAATTTTAAAAGATTTTAAATCAAAGTTGTTTGGGAAACATTGATTATAAGATCAAAAAGCATTATACCCCTCAACATGCTCTGCCTAGCTTATTATATTCAATATAGTGTTGTCATCATCACCAGCATGTAAGTATTGCTCTTATTTATTAGTGTTAACCATCTGTCAGACACCAAACTACATGCTTTACACATTATCTCTTTCAATACCTCAGAACATTCCTATCTATGTGTTTGATATCATTATCTCCTTTTTCACAGGTTAAAAAACAGATGCACAGAGAAATGAATTTGTTCACATCACAAGCTCGTAAATGGTGAATTTAAAAATAAAACACAAATACATTTAAATTCAGAGACAGTGTTATAATTGGCTCATTATATTCACTCCTTCACTCAGTAATTGATATTCGTATAAGCAGATTTACAATGAACTAGTGTAGTTTAAGTTTCAGAGCCTTGAGGAATGGTGATCCCTAAGGATGTGTTCACATGGCAATACTCATATGTCTTTGTAAAAGTAGCAATCATTTAAGACTGCTGTCTCTTCAGTCCAATTTGTCCTCATCACACTTACCCTTACATCTTGGGTCACTGGGGGTAGCTGCGGATATTTTCGGGATTATGCTGGATTGAGGGTTTGGGGACTTAAATTGGGTTTAGTGTGATATTTTATGTAGTTCACATCACTTTTTGTGTACAGTTAAGTGATTGCTATGTTGGTGTATGAATGGCTTTTGGTAATACTCTGACCACTGATTATGCCAATTCACTTGGTATTATGACAGTTAAACTAAACTGAAAGAATTAAAAAGTGGTGGTGGGGAGAAAGAAATGGAGGGAATTAAGGTAAAAGTTAATTTTTTGACATTTTAAATTAAAGTTGTATAAGAATTTATAAATCTTAAAATGAAGATCCTTATTATTAACTAATTAAATCACTAATGAAATTAGGTACACTATAATTTCTAATACATATTAGAGATATTTTTATTAAGTGGTTTATATAAATGAGCATTCTTTTTCTACATAATGTGATTTATATGAAGCAGCTCATTCCCCTATGATGTCTGATGAAATATAAATTTGATGAGGAAGAATCCAGGCATACGATCTCCTATGATGTGTGATAAATTTATAGCATTGGCCCTCCCAACTTGAATTGTCAGATGAGCAATGAGAGACTCACCTGGCACATACTTAATGAAGCATTTGTTAAATGAATGACTGAATGAATTATTAGATTTTTATAGAGTTTGTATATCATCAGATTTACATATCATTCTCTAGATCAAGACCCCTTGGTTCAGAGGGGTAAGTGATTTACCTCCTAACACTCAGTGGCAGTGTAAGCCAAGGACTCAGGTTGCCTGACCTTTAATCCTGTGTTCTTTAACAAAATTTCTTATTGTGGATATTTTCTAGAAGGCTTTAAATAAGTCTCCAACATTTTCAACAACTAAAAGTACCTTTTATATATTCTACAGACTGTTCTACAGTAAAGGATTTATCCTTTGAAAATCCAGGAAATAAGGCAGTGATTGTGTTAGATATACCTCCCTGTTGCCTGACCAGGTGCTGATAAACAAGACTCCAAAAGACTGGGGACTCTTTAGAACAAGGGTCTTGACCCATTAATGGTTAGTTAAATCAGTTTAATGGCTGAATTTTTTTAATAGAATAAAAAATACATCAGGTTGTGTTGCCACATGGCAAAGGAAACTTTTTTTGTGTACCTTGCCACAATATAAAATGTTTTTTTTTACTGTACATCATGGTAAAAAAAATATCATTTTAAACTAGGATTGACAACCAAATGCCTAGAACAGAATAAAACTATAATATTCAGCATACTGAAGAAGAAATAAACCTGGGGACATAAAGGTAATTGTTTGGTGTTAAGAGAAAAGAAGGAAAGAGGATTACCACAGTTGAGGCAGTCCTTAAATGACGCAGAGGGGAGGAAAAGCTCAGAGCCCATGTGGTAAGGCCAGAAGTTGAGGCCTGGCAGTCTCTATAGAATGGGTTGAAGACCAAGCAACCTGGGGAGCTTCTCATTAAATGGAGATTCAACCTGAGCATGGGCCTGTGATGGGGTCCAACTTGGAGCTGATATGGACAGGCTTGCAAGCAGCCAATCTGGGGCAGAGATATACTGAGCTTAGGAAAGATAAGGATTTTGACTTTCAAGTTTATTGAGATCCAGTTTCAAGTGTAGTTGGTTTCATTCAGTGCTCAGTTTTGAAGTAAAGGCATGAGGGACTGTGTCTAGAGTCCATTAAGAGTAAGTAGAAAATCACTGGGGAAACTGGAACTGGTACCTACTGAGTTATACGGGATCCTACAGACATTGGGGTAAGAATGGGCAAGGATGATAGAATGGGTTTAGGAAGACCTTGCTATTATCTGTCTTCAGATGGCTTAGTCCATGATACAGTTGTATATTTACAATACTGCAGTGCTATATTAAATAATATACAAGTAGAATAATGAGTTTAAAAGTGCTATATCCCTCTTTTCATTAGCATTTTTTTACTGAATCTTTTTCTATTTATTTTTTAATGTAATTTTTTATTTTTCAATAATAGTTGATATGCAATATTATATTGGTTTCAGGTAGAGTACAACATAGTGATCAGATATTTATATTTATAACTTACAAAGTGATCACCCCATAAATCTAGTACCCATATGACACCATACATAGTTATTACAATATTATTGAGCCAGCCTGTGAATGAAAGGGTCTCAGGTTCCATTCCCAGCCAGGGCACATGTCTGGGTTGTGGGCCAGGTCCCAGATAGGGGGCACTCATGAGGCAATCCCACATTGATGTTTCTCCCTCTCTCCCTCCCTTCCCCTCTCTCTAAAAATAAATAAAATCTTTAAAAATATATTACTGACTATATTCACTATGCTATACTTTACATCTCATGACAATTTTGTAACTACCAATTTGTACTTCTTATTCCCTTCCCCTTTTTTTTTAACTTTTTTATTGATTATGCCATTACAGTTCTCCCATTGCCCCCTTCATTCCCCTCCACCCTGCCAACCCCCTCCCACCCACACTCCCCCTCTTTAGTTCTTGTCCATGTATCATAAGTTCTTTAGCTTCTACATTTCCCACGCTACTCTTGCCCTCTCCCTGTCTATTTTCTCCCCACCATCT
>PVKM010026518.1:0-12161 GCA_004027735.1 Carollia perspicillata | reverse complement strand
CCAGCGACCTTTCACTTTGCAGGACAACGCCCAACTGAGCTACATGGGTTAGAAGCCTTGTTTTTTCTTGTATCCCATATCTGATACAACAGCTGAAAATCCTGTTGGCCCAGCCTTGGAGATATTATCCAGAACTCAACCACTACTCCCCACCTCCCCTACTACTAGGCCAGTCACCGTGTTTATTTCCTCTTGGAACTATTATGAGAGCCTCTCAACTGGTCCCCTGCGCACACCCTTGCTCCTCAACACAGCAGCCAGATGGTTCAGTTAAACTTAGGTCAGTCCTTGACCTGAGACCCTCCAATGGCTCCACTGCGCTCTAGGAAAAGCCTGAATCCCTACAATGGCCCGTAAGGCCCTGTCACACCCACCTCCTCCCCATTCCTCTGACTTTATCTGTCCCCTTGCCTTCCTAGCACACCCCATCCTGGCCACTCTGGCCTTCTGGTGTTCCTCACGCAGCAGGCTCGCTCCCATGCCAGGGTCTCGGCACTTGCTGTTCCCTCTTCCTGGAATGCTCTTCCTCTCAACATCTGCTTAGGTCACCCACTCACTTCTTTCAGGTCTTCATTCAAACACTCCCTTCAGGAATGTCTTTTCATGAGCACCCTCTATAAACTGCCATCCCCACCGCCACCATCACACGCCAATAGCTCAGGGCCTCGTTTTCCTCCAAGACATGTGTCACCTTTTAGTACCTCTGATGTACTTGACTGTCCCCACACGGGAATGTGAATGCCACGAGGTGAGGATTTTTCTATCATAAATTACTAATGTTTCCCCAGCACCTAGAGCAGAGCTTGGTACACACAGTGGGGGCTCAATACTTATTGACTGAATAACAGGTGGAGAAATGAGGGCTCAGTCAAGTTTCTTGCCCAGCGTCTGCCTGGTACAACGTTGGATTCTAGAGCCCTGGATCTTATGCTGAAATTATACCTTCCTGTTTATCAACCATCGTCGTGAGAGCCACAGGGGAGCCCTGGCCTGAGGGCAGAGGAGGTTATCTGAAATGCTGCCTCTTCCTGCTCATGGGGTTGAGGCCGTCCTGCATTCACGGGTTTTGAGGACACATAGGGGCATCTTCCCCTCTGCCAAATTGTTTAGGAAATTGTCCCCCTGGCAACCGCCCTGCACAGCGCTCCACCATTCCACTGTGGATCTCTTCTGCCTTCTCACCAACTGTACTTATCCCAACACTTGTCACTCACTCACATCATCGTGGTCTCGAATCAGAAGTTTTTGGATACAAGTTCTCTGTCATTTTCTTTGCACAGAACCCAAAACAGAACTTAAGGCCCTCGAGTGGTACTCAGCCTTCTGCTGCTGCTGACAGAACACTCAAAACAGTGGAAGCTACATGAAGTATATGTGGACAGAAGAATCTACAGGACTGACGGGAAAAAGCAAGTGGGAGACTTCCTCAGACAGGGGGTTGGGGGAGACATTAAGGACAAAAAGGCAAGATGGGAACATCATTAGCACTAAAATCGCTGGATTCACCTCAGGGATTCTGTTCCTATCCTCAACAGAGGTGGCACTTAATAGCAGCTCTCAGGCCATCAGCTAAGGGCCCAGACAGACAAAGGCAGTCTACGCCCATGACAGAGACTCTGCCTTCATTCAGAGGGGGGCCCTGCTGAGGGCATACTGCACTTGAGGTCTCGCCCTATTTCCTTCTACCCCCTGCATCTCCGCTGAGGGATGCAACATGCCACCCCTTTCTCTCCTTGGTTGGCCTCTCTACACTTTCCTGTAACTGGTCAATACCTCAGGAAGCTACCAGTGTCCTCTGACCATGCCTAGGCCTCTGCCATCCATAAGTGACAGGTGACCTAAAAGCAATTGCATACTAGAAAGCTAATTATGCCTGCCACACATAAGAAAGTCCAAACAGGCAGTTGGAGCAGGCCAGACAGGCCCACGACAATCTGAGGCTATAAAAATGGAGAAGGGATGGTTCTGAATGAAGCTTTTGAGAAAACACCAGGAAAACTGCCGACGCTCGGGACTGGAGCAGGAGGAAGACTCCGAAGAGGCCAGTGCACGGGAGGCGCCGTGGTGGCGTGGACCCCTCAGCGCGAGGGCTGTTTCTCCCCACCATTCTCAACGTCCTGCAACTCAGTGCCTCTAGATAATAAACATGCAGCTAGGTAACAAAGGACACACATTTCGTCAAATCAAAGACAAGGCACATCGATCTGCATTGACAATTTTAATGTTTCGCTTGTGCAGAACTGAAGTTTTTATTAAAGGCACAGAAGGAAGAAAAGGCAGTTAACACAGCATGGATGCGCAATAAAGGATGATGGATAAAAATCATGGGACTGCTCCCCTTTTAGCCTTAGGGAAATAAATACTGCAGTACAAAACTAGATCTTTATTTTTATTGTATCTCCGCGTGAAGACATCACCCAGTTATGAGCAGCGCAAAGACTTTCTGTCCAGATGCCAGGGGGGCACAGCTGACCCACTTCGGACCGAATGCCCAGAAGGTACAGAAGCGGGAACCGCGGGAGGGAGCTCGGGCACAGAGGGAGCTCTCGGACAGGCAGTGGGCGGGGCTTGCGGCAGTCAGGCAGTCACGCACACAGGTTTGGAAACAGGAAAAGAAAGCTTTCGTGACATTGGTTTAAAAAGAAAAAAATATCTGCATATCAAGAAGCTTAACTTTTAAAACTTGAACCGGGCCCAATTAAATAGTACTTACAACTTATTAATTAATAAAAATTACAAAAATAAAAACCACAACTCTTCTGTCCTTGAAAGAGATAGAAAACTATATTTTTTCTTATAAGAGAATCATCAGCATTTTCACCTTTATGTCTCTTAAAATAGCATTTCTTCTTCTTTCCACATTTCGTCACTTTAAAAATAGCAAAGCCTATCCAGTATGGTAATTTCTGCGAAGGGAAAGGGTACACCACCATCTACCGAATAAAAGAGCGCACATGAGAAGGCTGAATGTTCTGAAAAATACTCGTTTATCTCAAATGGGATCATACCCATCAGGAGGAAGGAAAGATAAAGACTGAGATTTTTTTCAAAAACAAGACTGAAGCCCAATGATTTAAAACACTCCACACATAGTTTCTAATCAGGAAGCACTACTGGGAACTCCCGATCAGTGTGTGCAGAGAGGGAACGGAGACACTGGGCAGAACAGCAGGGCACAGCTCTAACCGTTTCACTGAAATAGCATCGGCCTCCCCAATTACTGTCTTTCTTCCTTATTCAAAACACTGATAAGCCAGATTAAATCATAACAGCATGAAAGTACCTCTTTTAAACATACGCCCCCGAACACATTATATGCAAATTCCATATAAATGTGTAAATAAAACAAATTCTGTATTTGCTCAAATAATTTTACAAGTTGATGGTAAATTCACTGTTAAAGATAAAAGTATAAGCCTTAAAATTTCATCCAGTGTTTTCATTAAGAAATGGATTATTTTTTATTATTATTTTCCTATTTATTTACTTTTAGAGAGAGAGGGAAAGAGACAGGGAGAGAAATTTCAATGTGTGAGAGATACGTTGATTGGTTGCCTCTCGCACGCCCCCAAATGGGGACCTGGCCCGCAACCCAGGCATGTGCCCTGACTGGGAATGGAACCAGTGACCTTTCCGTTCACAGGCCAGCACTCAATCCACTAGCCACACCAGCCAAGAAATGGATTATTAAAATAATTTTTGAAATGAGATAGTAAATGTACTGTCTTCTGGGCTTTACTGTACTTAATAATTTTCTTTAAAAAAAGTCTAAAAAAATCAAGAGCTGGAACATGCTGTCAGGACAGAAATGATCAGAAATGTCTTCAGTTGTAGACCTGGGGCAACTCAGTCTTGTTTGGAATTTTTCAAAGCCTGAAGTCTCTCTAGTAGTGGAGGATGAGAATAATGCCACATTGAGAACAGCCAGTCAGACACAGGGAATCCCAAGTTATCCTTGTTCAGTTTGATCAAAGCAGAATATAAGTCTTTAGCCTTCCCAAGTTTCTTGGCAAATGCATCCGCTTGAAACTCAAATCTGCGGCTTAGGACTGTTAGGCAAAAAGAAAGAACCTGAAAAAATAAATAAAAAGGTTTTAATCACTGCCCACCTCTTTGTTGTCACCGAAGGTTGCAAGAACTAAGTAGGACTGGAGAGGAAGTACAGCTCAGGAAAGAGAAGAGCAGGCCCAGAGAAAGATCACTAGTATCTGGGGAACCTGGGATGGGGGAATTATGTATTGAGCCTTTCCTCCGCTAGTAGGTAGACCAGAAACATATACATTCAAATGAACGGTATCCCTACCAAAAAATACTAACTTTTAAGAATCTTCTATTTGCCGGGCACTTCACATATTTCCCAACAATCCTACAAGGTAATTACTCTTGCTCCTGTTTTACAGGTGAGAAGGTGAAGTTCAGAGAGGTTCGATAATTTGCTTGAGGTCACACAGCTAGAGGTGGTAGTGCTGAAATTCTCAGTGACTCCAAAGGCCACGCACACTACCTTCCTTCGTCAGTGAAGTCCTAATAATTTATATTGACTTTTTTTCCTTTCTAAAAAAATATTCTTGATCACATATCTACCTTTAAAGGATAATTACAGTCTTTACTGAGAATATTCTAAAAAATATGCTAGTTTCTAATGATAATCTCAAAATTAAATTTTCTACAATTTTCTGAGCTATGGAAGCGCTGCTAGAATAGATTGGGTTGGCCAAGAACTCCATTTAGTTTTTTCTGTAAACTAAAAGACAAATTTTTCATTTTCACCGATAACTTTACTGATTTGGATATTTTGAGTATGCCAGCTCTCTCCCACGTGGTATAACACTGACTGTTCTCAGTTAATGTCTAGATTTGATCGCCATCAACTTCAACTGGTCTACCCACCACGGAGCATCGTCCAGTGAGAAAGAAATCTCCAGCACAAAATTTTGCGAACCACTTTTGACACATTTAATCAGTCACAACACCTTCTCCATACACAAATCTTTTTTTTTGCATTTCAATTGCATTTTTACCTTTCTTGAAATAATAAAGCATAATACACTGAAAATGTTGCATTTTTCTTCAATATTAAAATGGCCACACAAAAATTCACCAATTTTGATGTTTTTCTTTTTAATGCACGCTGACATGACAGTTGTCACAATACAATCTAACAAAATGGTTTCGAATGAAGTTAATGACAACTAAATGCTACTACAGCCATCTTATGGGAAAAAATCAAAAGAACTTTTTGGCCAACCCAATATATATCCCGTCTCCAATGGTGACAGCCATGAAAGGGATAAATTTCATTTGAAAATATACATTTCTAAGGAAAAAATAATTTCTTTGCATACTGAAATATTGTAGGTTGAATGATGTTATTTAAGATATTCCTTATCTTAAAATACTTCAGCATCAAAAAGCGTAAAACGTCTCTCATTTGTGCCTCTGACTGGCACGAGCACGAAGAGCTTCCAAGTCAAGTCTGTGGCGTGAAAGGAAGCATCTGCCCAGTCAGAACTGCTCGGAGCTGACCAGCTCCCAGGTTCTGTGGAATGTACTATCGCTTAATAAATTTGCTATCTTTTTGCTAAAATACAAAACAAACAGAAACAAAACCAAAGTCCAGTCTGGGAGCTCCTTATATCTTCTAAGACTGTGCAAAACTAAAAACTGAATTCTGTCTGAAATTTTTCTTCAAATCTTGAATATACTTTTTAGGACAGAATCATTAACTGGGGCGGGCAGGAGGCATGGAGGGATATCAGTCTGTCTGGATATGAAGTGTTCCAGGTGAACTTTTTCTTTTAAAAATATTTTATTTAGCCCTTGCTGGTGTGGCTCAGTGGCTGAGTGCAGGCCTGTGAACCAAAAGGTTGCGGGTTCAATTCCCAGTCAGGGCACGTGCCTGGGTTGTGGACCAGGTCTCCAGTAGGAGGCGCTCAAGAGGCAGCCACACACTGATGTTTCCCTCCCTCTCTTTCCCCCTTCCCTTCTATAAAAATAAATAAATAAAATATGTTATTTAAAAATATATTATTTATTTATTTATTTGTTTTTAGAGGGGAAGGAGGGAGAGAGGGAGAGAAACATCGATGTGTGAGAGAAACATAGATAGGCTGCCTCTTACATGCCCCCAACTGAGAACCTGGCTGGCAATCTAGGCATATGCCCTGACTGGGAATCAAACCAGGAACCTTTCAGTCCAAAGTCCAGCACTCAATCCACTGAGCCATACCAGCCAGGACTGAACTGTTTTTTTTTTTTGTATTTCACTATAACACATAAATAAAGACATAAACAGATACTAATCTGCAACTATCTGCTCTTACATAGGTTTCCAAACTCTTCTTTAACAGGGCAATTTCCCCCAGAAAATCTCTTTCCTATTATGACTTCTTAAACACTAATATTAAACATGAGATTTTCTGTTTAAATACCTAGTCTTTTTTAAACAAATCTTATGGGCTTGCCAAGGTTGTTTTTTTAAAAGATTTTATTTATTTATTTTTTACTGAGAGGGAAAGGGAAGGAGAAAGAGATGGAGAACATCGAACAGTTGCCTCTCACAGGCCCCCAACCAGGGACCTGGCCTGCAACCCAGGCATGTGCCCTGACCGGGAACTGAACCAGCAACCTACTGGTTTGTGGGATGATGCCCAACCAACTGAGTCACACCAGTCAGGGGCTCTCCAAGGTTTTAAAAGGTAGTATCTCTGTGTATTAATCACATTTCAAATTATTCTAATACCCCACATATTTACTTAGATATGTTTTGAAGGGAGCTCAACTACTCAATTTGAGGAAACCAAACAAAATCCCCTGAGCAGCCCAGTTAGATGCCACAAAGGATAACCATTCACATCACTTACAAGAGGACCCTTCCACTCAGTCAGAATCTAGTAACTCTTACGTAATGAGTAGGACAATCTGGTTTCCCAGGCTATGGCAGGTTAAAGAAGAAAATTACAAAGAATAGTGACCCTACTGGAAAATCACAATGATAGCAGCAAGGATTATCAGCCTGACTGTAGGGAAGAGACAAGAAAATTAGTTCGATAGATAGATAGACAGACAGATAGATAGATAGGTAGATAGATAGATAGACAGACAGACAGACAGACAGACAGATAGATAGATAGATAGATAGATAGACAGACAGATAGGTAGATAGATAGATAGATAGATAGATAGATAGATAGATAGATAGATAGATGGCATAACTGCTGAAAAAGCAGAGCAATCTGGGGTCATTAGCATACATAATTCAGAGTTCTTGGTTACTGAATTGTGACAGAAGACAGAAATGACAATATCGTTATAAGGTGGGCTGTAACCTCTTTAAGCAATAACTGTGTAAGGCACTTTATAAATACTTTCAACAAAACTTAAAATATAAAACTAGGTGCCCCGCCCTCACCCAGGGCGTTCCCTTTGCCTTCCCTCTTCCAAGCTCCAAGGGCCCTTCTTCTGCCTCTGACCTGTTTCC
Organism: Carollia perspicillata; assembly: GCA_004027735.1. Lineage (NCBI taxonomy): Eukaryota > Metazoa > Chordata > Mammalia > Chiroptera > Phyllostomidae > Carollia > Carollia perspicillata. The sequence continues at coordinate 4,681 of PVKM010026518.1, read as the reverse complement.
TGAGCCCACGCAGCCCCACCGGCTCACTTCTACTACCTCTGTGACTTTCTAAATGAGCTTTCTCTTGCAATTTGAAAACAAAACCTTAATATATAAAATTAAAACATTTAGAATTTAAAGATAATCTCAGTTCTCTGGAAAATCTGTTTAGTTTATGTGGTCAGTGCTATAGAAATATGATCTGTTCCCCTCTTTTCTGGTGCCTTACCCTTCTCTCCCTTTTTATGAAGAAATAGAATTTGTTCAGTTTATCTTAAAACCTTATCCCAAGAAAGTATTCTTCTGAGTGGAGATATCTCAAGACCCCCAATGTTATTACTTGGTTTAATGTGAAAGCCTAATCAAATACGGCATGTGATTACCATCGGATTTGTTAATAGTCTCAGTAATCTATGTCTCGTATGTACGAAGTCCCACCACTGCGCAATGGCAGAGCAGGGGGCCTTAAATGTCACCTATCACAGAGTACCTGATTCTGATGCACAGGGTCCTGGGGTGGGGCCCTGGGGCTGTGTTCAAGCAGGTGATTGGGGAACAGACTCAGAGACACACACTCCCGCAGCCCCTCTTATCTAGCTGCATAAACTCAGGTGTTCTCTGTTGTATCCCCTCAGACGTGGGCTTCACCCCAGCGCTGGCGAACATGTGGTCTCGGGCATGGCATTCCAACAGGTCCTTTCTCTCCACCAAGACTCTGAGGGGTGCGCTACATCAAGGTTTGCATTACTAAAGTCTGATTCTCCACTTTTCTCCCTAACAGCACACAACAAGCAGTTGTTTATTTGGGCTTGGGTTTTTCTGCCCAAGCAGAAAAACTTTTTTTTTGTATTGGTCAGTAAATCAAGGGACTGAAAGACTTTGTTCCATTTTCTTGTTAAAACTGTAGTTTTGTTGATTTCTTTTTTTTACAACCCTAGGGGATCTAGTTTTGAAACAGGCAAGGACATGTGTGAGATTATTTTAGAGATTATACATTACCTCATTGTAAGGTGAAAAAATAAACTGGAAGATGATCAACAGTCCAATGAGAGTGGGTTGGCTGTCAAAAAAACCAAATGCAGCAAAAAGCTCCTTCCGACCAATTAACACAGCAAACAAGAAGAAACACAGGAAAGAATTCATCTAGAAAGAAGGACACACGATTTCTAAGTTATCACTAAGCTGATTTCACTGTAATACCAAAAAGCAGAATAAGACATCATGGTGTGACTTTAAGAATGCTATTAGTGTAAGGGCAGAAAAAGGTGGTTAGATAGTTTTATAGTTTCACTTTCACTGTAAAAAGAAAAATAAAATTTCCCCAAATGCATGGTTTTCTCTAAAGACAGGCTTAAGTGGGGCCTCCTATGACTGAGGGTTTAAAGTGGCCAAGAGTAATGGGGTGTCTTTTTTCTGTAAAGAGTTAAAGGGCCAGAGTGGATTCCAGCTTCGTTTGCACTCGACCCTAATCAGACACAAGGCTTCCCACCTGACCTCGATGTGCAGGCTCAAAAGAAACCGGCTTCCCTTGAATTCTCTTTAGGACCAACAGAGCTGAACGTTGTAGTTACAACGGTCCTAGGAAAAAGCAGATCTATCTATAACAATATATGAGAGGGAAAAAATTCCAAAGTCTGAACCAGTAAACTTGGAGAATCCCATTCCTTTCCCTTAGCAGATGTGGATCTGGGAAGCCACATATTCCATATTTAAGTGGAACATACCACCGATTTACCAGATGACCCAAAAGCTGCCAGCTCAGAGTGGGCCCAAGTGCATAAGAAGGCTTGCCAGCTGGCCCGGGATGCCCGGGCTGGACAAGCAGTTCTGCCGCTCAGCAGATCCTTCATGGACAACACCACTTACAGCGAAGGCCCTAGAATCATAAACTATGCTCTTCATTTCCATCAAGGACCACAGTCCTTTTGAAAAACAACCTCTGCTTTGCTACTGGTCTCTGCAAGGACTGATTCTTAACCATGGGGCACCATGATCCTGCAACCCGAGCTGCTCCTCCTGACCTGGATGCTATCCTGGTCCATCTAGTGAGGAATCTGATATGCCCGGAAGCACTCCGACATCAGGTCCATACAGGAGTGGGGATGAAGAAGATCACGAAGGCAGAAGTAAGTTAAATAAGCAGGTGGCTCATACTCCTGGTATGCCAACTCCTGATAGCTGTGGCCCCTCAGTCAACCCTTACCCTACGGAGTTCCCTATAATCATTTACCTGAAAAGGAAACGTGCGAGCCTGTTTTACAAAGAATACAATACACTGGCACCAGCCTAAAGTGGAATGCTGGAACACGAGGATGGCCCTGGAAGACAGTGGTAAAAGGAAATCCTTGCCACGAGGAACTTTAAGAAATTTATCTCACTGTTCACCCAGTCTGGAAGCAGAGAGGGTCTAGGCTGAGGATGTAAATCCTAATTCACTGGCAGTGGGCAACCTCTGATTTGGCTGGATGATCAGTGTCTTGGGAACTAGAGGACGGCTAACAAGGAGATTTGGAAAAGAGGGGTGTGGGGAAAATTAGCCCTGAGTGCGATGATTCCCATAACAGGGGAGGTTCTCAATGATCCCGCGGAGAAGATGCCTGCTCTGTGGATGTCAGCCCGTCTATGTTCCCAGCCACTCAAGAACTGGGTTGGGGGGCCCATGAACAAAGTGGCCAAGGAGGTAGGGATGGAGTCAGCGCGTTAGTCAACAACACAGGCATCCCCCACTGGCTACTGCTAGGTGCCCAATTTATTTTCTGAAGAGGCAATCAACCCCAGCCCTGATAAAGTACCACACCTTAGGGACCAGCCCACAGCCTCATGATAAGCTGATTCCATTGGACCTGTTTTCAAGAAACGGGGAGCGATTTTCCTTATTAGACTAAAGACTTGCTTTGAACTTGGATTTGGACTTATTTAATGTCTTACTCACTATTGTGTATCTATCTCTATACAATACAGCTTCAAAGCCGAGAAATTCATTTTTATACCTACCTATGTAAGGCAACAGGAAAGTGTCTACAGGGAGGGGTTCCTAAGTCTTCCCATACAATCCATCCCCCAGGACCAGCTGGCCTTTTAGAAAGGTACAAAGTCCCACTTAAGCGGTGAAGGCCACACATGCTCAGATGAAGACCCAGTGAAGGCCACACATGCTCAGATCCAGTCAGCAGGATGGAGTGCTATTTCCCCCAGAGCCTGCGAACTTGTGGGCACTCTGTGAACTTAGAGGTATTGATACCCAGAGGGGGGATGTTAACAGGAATTGTTACTTTCTACATTTTCCAGTTTCTTTTCAATGGATATATAATGACTTTTAACTGAGGAAAACTGATTTTTAAAAAAGAATTTATTGTCCACCTTACTTAGGCCCACTCCTTTTGATCTTACAGCCCCTGCAGCTGAAAGACTCAGGAGACAGTGATGACAATGGTGACGACAATAAACATTTTACAATACTTACTACTTTCCAAACACTGCTATAAACTCTTTACATGCATCAACTCATTTAATCCATTCTCACATCAGTCCGACGAAGTCTTATCATTAAGGGAACTGTGGTAGACAGGGGTCCAGGAACGTGCCTGAGGTCACCCACATCAGCAGTGCGTGAGTCAAGGAGCTGTGCCGCGGAGCCCGGGGCCAGGCTGCAGAGTCTGTCTTAACCTCGCTACCACGTGACCTCTCCTACCTGCCATTCCTCTAATCTGGCTATTGTTCCATAAAGAAGAGAATTGTCACTCCGAACTTACCTGGCTAATAACGATATTTTTGACTGTGTGTCCCAACTTCCAATGCCCCAGTTCATGGCCTAGTACGGCAAGTACCTCCTCATTTTTACATCCTTGTTTCTTATTCTGAATCAAAGAACAAATTGAAAATAAATTATCAAGAACCTTCACAAAGTTTATACCTTTTAACCCAGTGAAAGCCCACCTTTGATTCTAACTTAAGGAAACAACCTGATGTTTGTGGAAAACCGTTCATTCACTTAACAAAACATTCTCTGAGCCACTCCGTGTCTGACACTGGGTTAAGCTCTGAAGACAGAATCATGAACAAGACATATTCTGAGTTCATGAAGCTTACAGTCTAATCCACATTAGAAAAAAATGGAAAAAACATAATCCTATCAATAGGACAGTATTTAAATAAATCATGGCAAGGTCATAAGGCAGCCATATTATAGACCCACTGGAAATTCTGTTCTCAAAAACCATGACAACGGGGAAGCGCTCACAATGAACAGAGTGGAACAACTGCTACGACCTATTAGTGACGTTTCAAAGATTATGTTCTGACAGGGGAAAATGGTTTAATTAGGTGAAGAAAGCAAGAAACAAAGCTAAAAACATAGTCTGATTTTCATTAGGAAAAAATGTGAATGTGCACGTAAAAACACACAAATCCAGGAAACACAAGTATTCAGTATATCGAAATGTCAACAGTAGTTTTTTTCTCTATGGTAGAAGTACAGTGATGTTAACTAGTTTATATCTTTCTTATATTTCAAATTACGTACAAATAAGCACATATCACTTATGACCTCTCAAAAATACACCAGAAATTGCCATGAAAAAAATTGAGACTTCCAATTTAAAATGGCAGAAAGAGCCTGGCTGGTGTAGTTCAGTGGATTGAGCACGGGCCTGTGAACCAAAGGATCACAGTTCGATTCCCAGTCAGGGCACATGCCTGGGTT